>ML804019.1:51442-69753 GCA_009831015.1 Picea engelmannii | reverse complement strand
CAACAAGGTTGTTGATTTCTTCTTTTCCTTTAACAATTGGAACCCCTAACAGGGTGGTAGGATCTTGCTTGGGCTAAGGTATTTTCCATTGCAGCCCTAGAAATATTTGATTCTAGTTCCTAATCTATTGAGGAGATATCCTCATACTCCTACTTCACACTCTTCTACTTCTTATGCAATAGTTGATATAGGCTCTGTATCATCCATGGATTCTTCACCTACTAATGTTGGCACATGTTCTAAATCATGTGATGAGTCTTCAATACATGGTTTTGATGCTACATTTTCTTCAGGATAGATAATGAACATGTCCCATGTGACATATGGTTGTATTCTTCATAAGTCATCGAAAACAAATAGCTTAATCAACCCATGGTGTGCTACAACTGCTTATGCTCTCGATTGGACTTCTATATCCATCCTTTGGAGCAACTTCATTAAGTAATATGGAATGCCAATGATCCTCCAATGTCTCTAATGTTCCAAGATCCTAAAATGTTGTGCCAACCTAAAAACCTCAAATTACGATGGCATTGTGTGCAACTGTTGAGCAAACTCTATAGTAATTGCATTGATGTATGCAATGTGTATGTCAAATAATGACATCCATATTGTTTGTTGGAATATATGCTACATGTTAGGATTACTTTGTATTAAATCCATATCTATAGGCTCTCATATGTTCAATGTTCCTCAACTGATTTTTTGTGAACTCCACAATTGATTTTCACTTCTACAATAACCCACACTTTGTGAAATCTATTGCCTATTTCTTAACACTTTCCTTGCTACTGCATTTGGCCAATATTGTTGATATCCATAGTGATATTATAGGTCAATGACACACTCATTTCTCATTCATGGAAAATTCAATTAATAAAGCATCAATACATATGATTAAGAATTTATCAGATTAATGAAGGCATTACGTCCATTATTTATGTTTTCCACCCAAAAGTAACTGTCGTCATTTCTAATTGTAGTTGTTTCCTTCAAAATTGGTGGCACAGATCGACCTGTTAGCCGATGAACTGATAGAGGGTTCATACCATCAGTATCAGTCACTCCATATCCATATTTATAAAACATTGAATCCCTATCGTAATAGGGATTTCCTTAATAGAAGGCCCTTCCATACAATCTACCTTTTTAGTCAATGTCGGCTACCAAAACAAAATTGGTAATCTCATCAACATATACGCTTGAAAATGACTTCAAGAACAAATTTGGTGTTCTCAATTTAATCAAGATCCTTTAATTAATTTAAAAATTGCAATTGCCCGAGAATTCATGAATTCCCTTGGTGGGTTGCTAATTTTACTGGTTTTAAAATTGAAATTGTATGAGCTGTCTCCCTTGGCATTATTTGTTTCACTCCTTTATACTAGCACTTGGGCATTGTTTAACATTCTGATAATTGTTGTTAAACTATGATTTGGCACTCTTGGATGACGTTACTCCTCAATGATGCCCTGTAATGAACCAACCATGCCTCTTGACAAATTGGATTTGAGTGTGTGACATAATATTTTTTAAACCATAAAAATTGTCCTTCCCTTCCAACGTCCTATTACAACAAGTTTCTTACTGGAAAACACTTTTAATGTGCAACAATTGTCCACATTTTCTTCATCTTTTAACACGATGATACAACACCTAGGTACTAAATTTGATGGTACTGTTCAAAATTCAAGATCTTAAAGGCTGCAAAATACACCGTCCGAGATGAAAACAACAATTTGAAATCTTCTTTGATGTTTTTAACTTCTTCTTGCCAAAACCGAAGTGAAAGAAACGAATTCCATTCAAGGAGACCACATACAATTGGAGTTTCTGAATATGATTGAACTTCCGATTGGAATTTGTGTGCGAGACCCAAGTAATTTTGTGTGTAACTGAGAAATCCGTGGGATATTTTGTGTCTTGTTGAGAAACATACCCTAAGTTGCTACAGTTTCATTCACTGCATTCTTCACCATAGCCATAATCCCAAGTCTGTTTGATTCACTGCATTCTGCACCATAGCCATAATCCCAAGTCTGTTTGAATAAGTGTTAGGTTGATTCCATGTTTGATCACATAGAAGAAGTTGAAGCCATGGAAATCCTCTCTCACTTTCCTAAACTCATACATTTCCACTTGTTTATGATTGCTTGAAGTGGGGGTAGCACCCATATACCATTATATAGCATAAATTTCGGTAGTCGCCATTTTTGGAACCACCCTCATTAACTTAAATGGATGATTAATATAACTACAATAAAGGTATTTACAATGCATGTCGACTGAACCTATTGTTGTCAAGTTATTTTTTAATCCCTATAGAAAAGTTTACAATGTAACAATGTATTGAAAGGACCTAATGCTACATGTTAAATGTTTGGCAATAAACTTCTTATTTATATTTTATAGGTGGAAATGAAGTACATATTTGAACTAGTGTAAATCTTTATGAATGGACATAGCAATCGACATTTTCTTTGAATGATTTTATGGGAGGAATTTAACATGTGTATAGGGATATGTGTTATTGATGGACCATAACCAAGATATTAAATGCAAATCATGTAGATAAGCTTGTCGCAGTTTCTCACAGTCTTAAAATGCAATTTTCAATTAGTTTTTTGACTTATACATTAAAGCAACTTACACTTAAAATACAACCAACAACTCACATCTTCACATTTCACATTAAAAAAAAGACAAAGTGTTCAACATACTTTGGTTTATTGGCATATTCTTGTAGCATACTTTGGTGTATGCTTCATAAAAAGACCTATTCATTCACAATTAAATATTTTGGTAGTGGACTTCGGTGCATATCCATGTATGTATGCTTCCCAACAAGGAGTGTTTTACTTTTATCCCCTTAACTCACCTTCTAACATTACCTTAAAGAACAATTGTGACCCCAAGATGAATGCTTAGCTAAAGACATGTTTATGTCCCTGATTTTACAAGGGTGCTAGAAAATTCTATCATCAATCCATGCAATTTCCTATCAACATATTATTATTAATCTTTACGCTTTCCTATCTACATCTTCATTTTCCTATTTGAAGGGACTAGATCCGAAATTAACAATGTTATTTGTTTGTATGCCTTTGTATTAATGTTTACGCTTTCCTATTTACATGTTCTTTTTTTATCAATTTTCCTATTTTAAGGGATTTGATCCAAAATTAACAATGTTCTTTTTTTGTATGCCTTTCTCTAAAATTGACGAATGTACCATAAATTTAGTTCATATGATTTCTAAGATCAATGGTCACCAATTCATTTGTAACAACTAAGAAGAGTCTCTTTAGCATGTCCCTTTCTCTATTCCTCACCTTTAGAAATATTTCTAGCATATCCTCCATCATAAAAAAATATGGTTTCATTTCCATTAGGAGACATTAGCTTCTTGAAGCCCTCTACAATTGACATAGAGTCTTCTAGTGCACCCTTTTACCTAGACAGGTTTCCCTCCCACAAGATATATATCAGTAATTCATTTTATCCCTTGCTCCATCCAAATTTCCCATCGCCCTACCTCATGTCATATATTTTCTTTTGGAGACATCAAGAGAGTTGTTCATAATATATTTACATATGAGGAAGACCTACACATTGAGTTCCTCAAACATGGTATTCACTCTATCAACTTACATATTGTCAATTTGTTTGAGTTATTGTGTTGTTTGATCAAGTTCTCCTTTCACATGGTTCCACAATATCATCCAACCCATTTTGAAATCAAGGTTTAGTTAAGATCCTACAATTACATGATCATCATGATTGGACACACTTAAATACATGTTATCAAATTTAGTTAATATCATGTGTTGAATGGCATAATTTTTTTTTTTTTTAAACCACAACATTGGTCACTTTAGTGACTAACATGTTTGTCGCTAGTATTGCCAATTGGTCGAAAACACCAACCTGTTAGTCAATAGAATGACCAACCTATTATTCGGTCGAGTGACTAACATGTTCATCGCTAGTATTTCCAATTGGTCGCAAACACCAACCTGTTAATCGCTAGAGCGACCAACCTGTTAGTTGGTCGAGTGACTAGCATGTTCGTTGCTAGTATTGCCAATTGGTTGCAAACACCAACCTGTTAGTCATTCTACCGACTCATAGTGGTTTATTGACTAAGTTTTCCACGGTTGTCTTGGTCACTCTTGCGACTAATATAAGTCGTTCTACCGACTAACATTCGTCGCTAGCCGAATGTTTCCCTATTCTGAATAGGCTTCTTTTCCCGGTCACTAGACCAGTGAAGATCCATGCGTGGCCGCTAGACCGATGAATGTATTCCGACAAAAAAAAATATCATCTTGGTCACAAAAATGACTCTATGCCGACGAAAATTCATCTCTACTTTGTCACAAAAACGTTCAAATTTAATAGTGATATCTTTCACTATTCTTATCAGATATACTCATATCAAACCTTTTTTCATCTATTAGTGCTCTAAATTTCAATCTAGGACAAAATATATCAAACATACCAAGATTCATACTGTTGAAACAAAAATTTCCACTTATCTCACTTCTACAGAGCACAAAGCTTTTAGATCTAGAAATTTTCACTATTCTTACCTTTATCAGAGCACAGATCTTGTAGATCTTACCTCTTTTCTTCAGAAATACTCAATTTTACCTTTCTCAGAGCACAAAGATTTTATATCTTACCTCTTTTCTTCAAATCTGACCTCTTTTCTTCAGATCGAGCTTCTTTCTCAATCATAGAGATTGTCAAGCTAAGTAGATTACTGTGCACTGGAGAAAGAGATCTACGCAACGAGCTTTCTCAATTTCAGGACAAATCTTTGCACAATGATTCTTCTTTCTCAGTTCCCAGCAATCACAGTTTCACGTCGTGGAAAAGGAACCATTTGTTGGCACAGGGGCAGACCCAGGGTTCAACACTACAGCAGTGCATCGACAAAACCCTAAATACCATCCCTTTCGGCAACACCTGCAAAGTGGATGAAGTCTCACCCGAGGAAGAGGTAGGGGTGGTTGCAGGACTCGGGTTTCTGTAACCTTAGCTGGGACAAAGTTCTGTGATTCTAGTATTAATAGAGCACTCAGCAGTAAACCTTGATCGATATTTAACCACTATCTACTCCGCAGATAAAATAGAGCATCGCAGTATTCACCCATATCTAACGTACTTAAGCACTTATCATAAATAATTAGATCAGATCTATCATATTCAAGCATTAAGTAAGTTCATAGAGGTCAGATCTAGCATCTAGATTCATCATAAGCACAAAGAACAAACAAATCTATATATCTATATCAAGCACTTAGCAAATAACGCATAAATACACCAACACATCGCACAAAGAAGAGAAACACGGCATATACGTGGTTCACCCCCACCCTGGGGCTATGCCCACCAACTCTTCTTATTTATTAGCTTCTTCAATGGGTTACATGCATAGAGCCTCAAAACCCTTACTCTGAATAGGACAGGAGATCTACACATCTTGCTAGATCCTCCTTCCTTGTGGTACAACACAAAGCCTTCCACAGTCTGTCACAATCACTTGCACTTAGATCTACAAGTCTGTCACAGTATGCACAAAGCATTTACAAGCCTCACTTGCACTTAGCACTTATCACTTAGCTTATCAGCCGATCCATTTACATCACCTAGCTACTTATTTATACTTTAAAAAATGGCCCTAAACATGGGTAGACCCATGGGTCGACATCCCATTCCCATTACATAATCCCAAAACCTAAAAGGGACCTAAAAAAGGGTCGAGATCCCGTGATCTCCACTTCGTCTTGCGCTCCACCTTCGACAGCCTATCGAAGTCCCCAAAATAGGTCAAACATGACCAAGAATCCTCAAAACTTGGTCAAGGGCCAACAAATTTCCATCAAATCATTTTATAGTTTACACATATTGTTGGGCTACTATTGCTATATCTTTCACTTTGTAATTTTACAATTATGTACATTTCACTCATTAATAGAAATTGTGTATTACTATATCTATGTTACTCTTGTTATATATATCTAACATATTTTTGTTATATTATTGATACATCTCTATACATTTATTTATTATATCTCCACTCTCATTTCATGCCAAAAATAATCTGGATCAGTGGTATCAGAGAAGGATTCTCTTGGTCATTTTTCAGTGCATGTCCCCGATGAGGTCTAAGTATAGAGAGTTGGGTCTTGATCTTGCATCTCTTGAGGACAATTGATATCGCACACCCAATAAACCCTCCATGGTAGAAGAAAAGAAAAACGATGGAGAAAAAGATTCTATTAATCTATTGCTAGAGCAAGCTCTCACACGACAGAGGGATGAAATGATGGAGAATTTTTCCCACATCCTTCACCACTCGTTGATAACATCAGGTGCATATTCATCAGGCAGCCACTTTAGAGGCACCTCTCCTTACAAGGTACACGTTAATTTTGATATTATTGAATTTGAAGGTTATATAGACGAAAATGCCCTAGAAAAAGGTTAAATTTACTAGAAGGTTATTTCTATGTTCACAATTTTTCCAACAGGGAAAAGATCACCTTTGCACTCCTTAAGGCTCTCTCCCATGTCAAACATTGGTGGGAAAATTATTGGGAGAAACGTTCCACATAAGATTCTGGAATATACAGGGTTGAGTCCACTTGGGATTTTTTTATGGATGCCGTCAAGGAACAATATAACCCTATTGGTAACTATGACGACCGATACATGAGATGGAACACACTGCAGCAAGAGAAGGGCCAAACAATGTTGGAGTTCAAAAATAATTTCCATACATTGTGCACCAAAATGGGTATCAAATAATCCAAGTGACATCTGGTTCTGAAATACTACGGGGCTCTGCAGAGGTACATCCAAACCGAAATGGATTTTCTATACATCTCATCACTAGGATTTTCCTATTGATATGTTGTTAAAATCGAGAAGAAATTTAGACACTATAACAAATGGGAGTTTGGGTATGCAAATCCGCAATAACCAAAGTATGTAAAAGATGGCCCTAACAACCATCCTCCATAAAAACCATTCCAAACCATAGGAAAAGAAAGGTAATGGAAATATGAAGAAGGAAAATGGAAAGTAGTGCGATTTACACAAACACCCCTGGCACAATACTGATGAATGTCGCTCAAAACAATGATTGGTGGTCAAGATCAAGTAAAAGGAATCGAACCCTAATTCAAAATATGATTTAGAAAATAATGCGAGAAGACACATCATCGAATCATATCCCACTACTCTTATCCCTACCACAACAATTCAACCAGAAGAAAAAACAGATCTTGAAGAGGGGGAGTGCATTTTTCATTCATAGATGTGGGTGAAGGGGACCCCGCTACATTTTATTGTTGATAGTGAAAGCCATAAGACCCTCATCTCAGCATAGGTCATTAAATAATTGGGATTTTTGATAACAAAACATTCACAACCATACAACATCGAGTGTCTTCGCTAGGGATGAGATATTTGAGTTAGCCAAAAATTCCACTTTTCAAATGGCATCAATCCCTTCAAGGATTAGGTATCATGTGATGTTTCCCCATTGGATATATGTTTTTTTATTTTGGGCTAGATATATATGTGTAAGCTCCATGTTATTTATGAGTCTCAACCTCGTAGTGTCATTGTTACTCTGGGAGGTCATCTATACATGATACAAGAGGTAGTTCTAACTATTGTTCCACCTAAACAGTGTTGCAAGGTAATAACTCATACTACAACATTCAACCTCTTCACAATATATTGAAAATTTGAACAAAAGGACACTCCAACCACAACAACCTCAATCCAAGCACCTTCTATCCAACAGAAGTAGGTCAAAATCACTGTAGAAAAAGACAAAGATTCCTTCTGCACACAGTCATCTCATGTAGCCAAACTAGTTACAAAGTTTCGACCCTTCAAACATCAGGCTCTCGACAACCTTCCACAAGCCAAGCAGCGCAACTTCTCCACCAAGGCAAGAATATCACAAAGGTTTAGATTCAAAAAATGCTTTCAACAAACATAGGTCGTCAACGTAACTTTTCCACCTGCTCTATTTCATCCCCTTCATACATTGTTCTTGCAATGTTGGATTTCATCACCAACTAGTGTGTCCATTGTAAGAAGGTTTTGTTTTCTTGTTTGATTACTATATTTTTATTGTGTGTTGTTTGTTTTCCCTAGAAGAATCTAGTTTGGATCTTTGTTTAATTATGTCCATTCCTAGAATGACCAATGAAGAAACCCCAACTCCAGGGGAGCATTTTGTTTTTCCTTCTTACGGAAACGTTGGTCCTACTTACATCACTACTTTGAACCTTCCAAGTCTCACAATTGGATTACCAATATGGTTGTTTTCCACTTCGGTAATCCTAAATGCAGAAAGTGCTTTGGTTATAAGCACTTCCCCCCAAGAGCATCAACCTCATGTTGATCCTTCACTTTCTTCACCAATAAGAAATTCTTCACCTTGTTCACTTGAAAGGTCTTCTTCCATCTCATCTTCTTCAGTGAATGAAAGATATGAAGCTATTAACTTGATGGATAAGAAGAATAAGAAAATGAAGATTAAGAAGAAGAAAAATAAGCAAGGGTCCAAAATAATAACCACTTCCAGACATGTTGGAAAACAACCAGTTAGTGATAATCGTGTTGGGAGTGTTGATGATACCAAGATCACCCAAACAATCCGTAAACCCAAGTACCCTTCTAGGATTTGTAAGGGTATCCATCTTCTTAAGGATTTCCATGGTCTATCCAAGGTTATAGAAGCATGGTCTACACACCCTTGCCATCCCATGTCGTCAACCTCTGCACAACATGTTGATGACCTCCCGTCAACTAGTTAAGATACCGTTGGGAAGAAGAAAAGTAGAGTCAAGTTCCCATGTATGTTATGCAGAGGGAGTCATCAAAATAACCTTTTCCCTCATATGGAGGAAACCTCAAAATTACTGGAAGACATGACTATTTACCAACCTCAACTTCCAGATTCTTATCACAAGCTTACTCTCAACCCACCTATAGTTGATGGAATGATCAATCTGGTCCCCTCGTCAGTTAATCCAGTCGATCATTTAGTCAGTTTGGTCATGTCCTTAGTCGAACCAGTTGACAAAGTGGTCGATCTGATACCATCCTCGGTCGATCCCACTCTCATGTTAAAGAGTGCAACCCAAGCGATCGATCTGTTTCCACCCGTCGACCCCATTCTCCCCTTGGAGAATTCAACCCAAGTGGTCGATATGATCTCGTTATCGATCGATCCTACTCTCCTGCTCGAGAGTAAACCTGATACTGCCCACGTTTTTCTCATTGATACAGACTCTACTATGTTGAGGGGTATTCCTCCTTCTTCTGTGGAACCCCCTCCAAGTAAGGAGGCCATCCTTTTTTATTGGGGTGCACTAACTGCACCTCATCTCCCCTCTCACATTCTTTTCAAGATTACAGTACAAGTTTGTGGTCGGGACATTCCTCAAATACTGATAGACGAAGGGTCATCCGTTGGTGTTTTTTCCTCTATTGCTTCACAAGATTTGGGTTATCCTCAGCTTATGTCGGTTACCCAGACTCTGTTAGATTTTAACAGAAGAACTAGTCACCTTTTAGGGATCCTTCCTCAGTTTCCAGTAACTTTGGGAGGGAAAAATTTCTTTATTGACGTCATGGTAGTCCATGACCCCTTGGATTTTGATTTACTCCTTGGGAGAGATTCCGTCTATGCCATGAAAGCTATTGTGTCCACTCTTTTTCGTGCGATATCTTTCCTGCGCGATGGAAGAATTGTGACTATTAATTAACTTTGGTTTTTTGGCCCTGACTTGACCATCAACTCAATGACCTTCCTAAACGGTTCTTATATGCAGATGGTGTCACCCCCTCCACAGGTCAATTATGTGGCGTTATCTCCCATTCCTTCAGTTGTCGATCCATATGAGCCTCTCACTATAAGCTAAGTATCTTATGATTTGGATCCAGTAATTGACATGGTGATCTCTTTGATACGGCTTTTAGAGCTTGTTCTCTTTACCCCTATCGCTACCCTCAACATGTGTTCCTTCCAGAGTCTGTTTCTTCCATCAAGTGAAGATATCTTGGAAGCCATGACCGCATTTTGTCCCTTGACATGGTTTCCTTCCAGAGCATTGTCCTCTTGGAAGCCGTGATCAAGAAGAGGAGTTTGAGCATGGTTTTTGGATTTCAAGCTCATTAAAAAATGAAACCATCTTTGAGAATGATTTTTCTGATTTCAAGCTCGTTAAAAAATGAAACTAGCTATGAGGATAGTTTTTTGTCTCTGTGGAAACGTCGTTAAAAAAATAAATAGATATTACGAGCGTAGTTCCTATTTTTGTGTCAAGATCGTTAAAAAATGAAATAGAGGTATGGGGTTTGAACCTGGATTCTCGATCATAGTTCATGTTCCTATGTCAATCTCGTTAAAAAATGAAATAGATTTTCCCCCCTTCTTCTATTGAGTCAAGTACTTCGAGCTTATTTTCATTCTCCTATGATATTGGACGAATTGAAGCTTGGGGGGAAATGCCTTCAGCCTATGGAATTCATGCTGAAGTTAAGTCGATAGCTTCCTAAGTTGGGGGCTAAGAACCAACCATCCCTGGATAATGCATTGGGAAGTCACAAGCATAGTTTTCTCTAGTTCAAACTTGTGTAAAAATGAAACCACCTACCTCAATTATAGTTTCCTCTAGTTCCAACTTGTGTAAAAATAAAACCAGGTCCAAGCATAGTTTTGGCTAGTTTTAAGCTTGTGTGAAAATAAAATCTATCCCAAGCACAGTTTTTTTTTTTTAAGATTGAGTAAAAATGAAAACAATCCCGATCTTAGTATTTTTATTTCTCATGCTTGTAAATCAATGAGAATGTAACCGAGTAAAATTTTATCACTTTTTTAGACTTGTAAAGGTTATATGAAAAAGGAACCCCCTAGAGTTTCCTTTAATCACTTTTCAGACTCTGTAAACATGAAAATATTGTTGAGCGATCTTGCTTTTTTTCATGCTCATTAAAGTATTTGAAGAAAATATCTGTTGAGCAGTATTTTATCTCTTTTTCAGTCTCGTCAGACTAACTTATGAAAAATGACATTTTGTATTTTTCTTTAAGTGTTTTTTAGACTCTCTAAACATGAAAAACCCCTGATTTTTCTTTCCTTGAACTCATAAAATAAACACTGAAAGGCCCATATGGGACCGAACCATTCCTTCCTAGGGTTCGTTAAACATACTTTGAGGGACACATCCAAAGGATTCAATTATATTTCAATCATATGTTATCGTCCTCAAGCTTGTGTAAAAATAAAGAGGTACTTGCCAGAAATGGTGGGGGGAAAATTGGGAAAGAAATGTATCTAAATATGTATTCTATGGAAGAGTCACTTTTGAACATGACACCCTTTCACTCTCTTTGTGTCTAGGTTGGAAAATTCTCTTGTGTCCTGATCATACTCCTTTATAAGATTACAAATTGATCTATGATCCTTGTTATTGAGTAAGTGTTTCCAAGATAGTTGTCGTGTCGTCAATATTTTCAAAGAGAAGTTCAACTCATAAATCCTTTTATTGCATCGTCCATTTATGTAGCCCTTAATCCTTCTATTGCGGTGGCCATCCCTGAGTCAGTCATGAATCACTTATTACTCTGATCTACTTCAAATCTTGTTACCTATTTCATGTCATCTATGGGGGATACATTAAGGCCCTTCTGTGATGAGTCTTTTCCTATCGACTTCAAATCATTATCCAGGAATTAGACTTAGAAACTAATTGGTACCTTGGAACTTGCATTCTTAAATGGTAGGTTTCCTCTCTTTTGACAGTGGGTTTTCATTATTGACCTCTGATCGGGAGATTCCTCTGAGTGTTCGACTTCAGCGCAAAAATTCACACCCATTGTATTGTACTAGTGTAGCTTGGGAGTCATTGACATTAATGGTGATTTCCCTTGCACTTGTTAACGGTATACACTAATGAACAATAATCAAGTGGTTTCTACCATGTTTGACTTCAACACATGTACTTGCATGGTTAGATTCGTACTATAGAGTGGTGGAGATGAAGACCCTGGATATTTTATGACAGATTCAGGTTGTGTTGACGTATTTTCAAATTTTCCTATTACATAGATCCATAGTGTATGTCTTGTGTCTATGTTCAAATTTGAGTCTTTAACACATAGATCCACAGTGTATTTGTGGTGTCTATGTTCATATTTGAGTCATATTGGCATAGATCCATAGTGTATGTTTGGTGGCCATGACTTGTCTTTCTTGACATGGATCTTTTCATGTTGGCATTTATGCTTTGAGTCATTTCTATTCTGAGTATGGGAATTCCTACCTCCATGATGATATATTATAGTACTGTATTTCCTTTTTTGTTGGCAGGTTTTCAGTCAACATGTTCCTTGTTCCCTACACACACTCGACAAAGTATTTCAGCTATCACTCTTTTCTAACTTCATACTTTGGGGGGCTCTCTGTTACACATTATTTTCGTCGCCCCTATGACCATTAATGATGTAAACCTATCCTTTTTCTTGAGAATCCCTGAAGAATAAGGGAGAAGAACTTTGCATGAGGGATGAAATCATATTTTCCTTTGTAAAAACCCTAATAAGGAGGATCTTCGCACCCTATCCAATTATAGAGGTGCGATGATCCCGGATCATCACATGCTGTACTAAACCTGGCCTATGACATCATCTCACTCTACTCATTTCTATAGGTGCGACGATTTTTGTACGTGCGAAAAACGAGCATCTTCTCGATGTTTCTATAATGAGAAGCTTTTATGGTGAGGTGGCCTCCGATCGACTTGGATCTTAATCACTTTTCTGATTTAGTGGGATCATCCTAACCTCCTCACCTTATCCTCTTCAGCATATAAAAGGAGAGGATATCTCATGGAGAAGGTTATATTGGATTGAGTTGGCTAGAGCTTGATTGAGTTATTGAGTTTTGTAGCTTGGAGTTTTTGGAGCTTGTATGTTGGATTTGAGCTTTGCTTTGTCAAGATAGATTGTTGATCTCAGAATCCATGGAGCAAAAGTGTGTGGAAAGCAAGGAATTGTTGGAAGGTAACTTACAACATAAAGGCATTGGTTGTATTCTCCTTTTCATATATTTAATACAGTAATATATTTATTTCCCATAAAATTGGTATTATTTTATTGTATGACTCCTTGATCACATACATAGGTTTTGTTGAGTATATGTTGTTTCTTTCACTTCGTTGGCTTGTGTATTTTTATAGGTTCAACATCCCATAAGCCTTGGAATGAAGTGAGGATGAAACTATCAAGGACAAATGACATTTAAAAGGTATTTCATTTATCTCTTGTTAGTTAGTATGATTGATAATTAAAACTTAGAGAAAGTTTTATATTCTGTCTTGTTTTGTTCTAGTTTCGGGGTGAAACTAGGGAGATTAGTTTGTGTCTGCACTTACCAATTAGTATAATAATACCTCTCCCCTGGTAACTCAATGCAATGGATGCCATTACTTCCTAAGGAGGGAGGATTGATCCAGGAGGATCTCGGTGGTCACCCACCTATTCCATCTGGCTCAAAATAGTTTTTGGCAACTTACTAGTTTTAACATTTTTAAGGTCCCAAACTTTTGGGGCCATTTTGAGGCCCTAAAAAACGTTTTTGATGATCAAGAACCTCAATGATGGCCAAAGGTTCTTTTTGATCCAATGAAATTAATATCCTCATCAAGACCTTTACAATGGGCTATATTGTGCCCTAAAGAGAGATCGTATTCAAAAGTTACAACCATGGGAAGTTGATGTACTAACTTACCCCAACGGGGCCCACATGACTTTTGGCGCTTCATCTCCTAGGGTTAGGTTTTTTGATGTATAGTGTTTTGGAATTCATGTTTATTGTAAAAAAAATCTCTAGAGCCTCATTGTACTCATCTTCTTGTGAATGACTGTATCCATCACATCTCTTCTCATAAATAAGCTACCACCATTCTAACGAGCCTTTCACTCTGTAATTTTACAGTTGTGTACATTTCACTCATTAATAGAAATTGTGTATTAATGTATATTGGTTCCTCTTGTTGTATATATCTGATATATCTCTGTTATATTATTGATGTTGTGTCCTTTTATTTACTCCAATGAGAAAATAAGGGCACTTGAAAATATAGTTAGTCCCGGTAGACAAGATAGAGGTTAGTGTATGAATCAAATGAATCAATCACATGAAATAAAAAAACAAATAAGCTAACAACAACTAAAGAAATGAAACTAAAATGCATAAGGAAATTAGAACCAAAATCAATCAAACAATTGACCAATATTCATGCCACCAATGGAGAAATTGAATTAGTGGGAAAACACCAAAGAGAAAGGAGGACTTGTGGATCCCCTCTTGCTCCTCGGGAGGGCTCGTCAGTCCCCTATGTGAGATCTCTTCTTACAAATGGAAAACTAGAAAGTAAATGGTGAAGAAATCCAAGCTTATTCCCTCAAGAGGTGAGGTGAATAGCTTAATGAGATGATGCTAGTATGCTCCAAGAGGGAAAGAGGTTTCTTGTAGGAGAATAGAGGCATCATAACAATACAATGAGATTATTGAATTCATAGTGCACCCATGGCCTCATTTTATAGAAAATATTTGAGGCATTATCCAACCAGTCTTTAGTGTGAACAAGGGGCCCTTTAGGGCACCTTTAGGTCTTTGACCAGGCCCCCACTCGGATTCAGCTCGGATTTGAGGGTCAAATCGACTTGGCAATTGAACCATAAGTGGGTGAGGGGATGATAAGAACCATAAATGTGTCTTTCACAGAAGTGTGCGGCTTTTATCATACACAGTCACACATCGGGCGCATGTGCGCTCTTTTGGATTCTTTGGCCTACGCACGTGCACGTGCTTCCTGTAGTGTTTATGCGCATGCCAATTTTATAACCAGTTGTATAGTTTGTGCCTTTTGGAAATTTATTTTTGGGGTTGTAGGTGAACTAATAAGTGTTTTGAGATGCCGGATTCCTGTAACCATTTGCGGATGAAATTTCAGTGATAACAGATGCCCCATGATGTGTGAGGTTAGAAGCATACGTACAGCCGAAATACTTCAATGTTTCTTATATTGAGAGTACCATTGTAAGAAAGAGTACTAAGAGGAACTGTAAGAGCGACCCATCGAAGGGAGAGGGGAAACTATGGGACTGAACCTTTCTCTAGGTATGAAAATATAGTCTGTATACAAACGAGGCGGGCATGCCCCATGCTTGTGTCATGTAACTCAAATATGTAAGATAGCAAGTGAAGTTGTGTGCTAATGTAGATAACTACAGTGCCCTCCAGGGCGGTTTGATAATCGAAGATGAAAATTCATATGGTGAACATACTATGAAAAGATGTGATGACACCCGTAAGAAGTGTCGATGACTTGTAGGCATTGATGGCCTAGAAAATTTAGAGGTTTTCGGCTAGTATAAAACAACTGCAATAGTCACAAAGTAAGACCCACCGTAACATGAGATTGTGTTGAAGTCGAATCTTAAGGGGGTCAATGAAAACAAAGAGTAATTATGGTTCTCTCTGTGTCGTTTGAGGCTCCTCATTATAAAGATAATGAGAGTCAAGATATTGTCACCTGTCTGGAAACTATGTTGATGTCGAAAGAAAGGGAGACGTGACTCTAAGAAGCAAAAGGGATTCATGAAATCAACTGGATGAGATCAGGAACTGATAAGGAACATGGATGAAGTCAAGATGCAGTGTGACTCAAGACTTCTCTTGGTTGGGTATATATGTGAAGTATGAGTGGCAACAATCGTGAAACTAGATCTAGCGTAAGGGGGACGACTAGACATGGGTAAAATTGTGCCAGAGGCATTTAAAAGTGGAAAAAATCAGAGATCAAAGGTATATGGATTGTGGGATACTTGGGGTTTATTGACAATGTCAACAAGAGTATAAGGTAATGAATGCCCCAACCAAGGGAGACATGGGTTTCTTTGCCAAAAAAAAAAGGTTTCCAAGGGAGACAAAAAAACTATGTAAATGATGGAAACAAAAGGATTTTTACAATGACCAAATAAATAAAGAATAATTTGGGCTGAGTGTATAGATATAGAAACAGGTGCCTCAGTGCAAGATGTCTTGTCCTGTGAGGGCGCAAGTTGCATGGAGAACTCATGGAGTGTGGGGGGACCCATGGGTGGGTTTCTATATGAGGTAAATGAATGGAGGGAAATTTGCAGATGGGAAAACTGATTGTGGATGAGATAGAGGGTTAATGATACTATGAGAGTGCATTCAAATGAGAACTATGAGGAGATATCCTGGGAGTCCATTTGGGAAAGCTAGCATAATGAGGAGAAGGAGTATGTTTCTAATTCTCGAACATGCATAAGACTATCAGGACTCCCATCCCTAGGGGGTGAAAGTAGCATGAGTGTCAAAGTTTCAAGGGGACTGTGAATGGAACAACTCATGTAGGGTAGAGTGCTATCGGGTGACAGTACCGAAATGCAGGGGAGGTGATAGTACTGCAAAGCTATATGTGAAGATCCTACAGGAAAATGTCGAGGGGTGTCACTTGAGAGATGCAATTGATATTCATATAGAATAATTACATGCCAGTGTCGATCATATAGCTTAAGGGGTTGCACTGAGTTGTGATGACCAAGTACCTGCACACATGAAAAACAAATACCTGATGGGAAGAATATCTGAAGATAAAAAACGTATAACAACTATTTGATAATTGTGAACATGAGCATGCATACCTAGGTGTCATGTGAAAAAATGCTCCCCAAGGACCGAGGATGGATGGTGACCTAGGGAATGTGACTGTGTAGGTGGTGGGATGCTGATCCCATGGCTGAAGATGGATCGAAAAATGGATTCTCTGATCTCATGTAATTGAGCATGGTGTTATCAATGGAATTTTGTCCGCAAATGGTTACAGGAGTCCAACATATTCAAACACCCATTAGTTCATCCATGGCCCAGAAAATGCATTTCCAAAGGGCACAAAACTATACAACTGGTTAAAAAATCAGCATGCAGAAAAGCGCATATATGCCCGATGCGCGACTGTGGACGAAAAAATCCATGCACACCTTAGAATGACACATTTATGATGTTGGTTAGCCTTCCACCCACTTCTGGTTCATCTCCCAAGTCGTTTTGACACCCAAATCTGAGATGAATCCGAGTGGGGGGTTCATCAAAGACCTAAGGATGCTCTAAAGAGCCCCTTGTTCACACTAAGGACTGGTTGAATAATGCCTCAAAGCTTTGCTATAAAAGGAGGCCATGGGTTCACTATATTTTAAAGGAATTAATTTTTATTGTTATGTTGCCTATATTCCCTTGGGGAATCCTCTTTTCTCATCAAGAGAATACAAGCACCATTTCATTTGGCCATTCATATCACCTCTTGAGTGAATGTGCCTTGAATTTTATTCACCATTTCCATCTAGTTTGTTACTTGTAAGAAGAGCTCAATCATTGGGGGTTCAAGAGCCCTCCCTTGGAGGAAGAGGGGACCCATATGTCTCCCTTTCTCTTTGTTGTTTTCCAACTAATACAAATTATCCATTGGTGGCATGAATGTTGTTTATTTTTGTTCCATTTCCCTTATGCACTCTAGTTTAGTTTATTTTATTATTATTAGTTTAGTCTTTTGTTTATTTCTCATGCTTGATGTTTCTAACTCTTGCATTCACTGCAGTCCTACCTAGCTAACCCAACTGGGCTTGTAAACTTTTTGATTTTTCTCATTTAGGTGACGAAAGAGACGTAAAAAAATGGCGACTCCACTAGGGATAGGTATCAATTTCCTCCCCATTTGGGTTGTTTGAGCATTTCTTTTCGGTTTATTTTGTTGATACTGAGAGGGGGGTGAATCAGTATCAAGTACAATTTAAAAACCTTTTTCAAATTATACTTAAACCATTCAATTATATCCAATGAGCAATGAACAATAGTATAAGAGTTACACCAATACACCACAATACACCATGCACAATATATGAGAAATAATCAATAGTTTTTGTTCAAGGGAAGTAATGACTTCCAAAGGTAGCTACACCTTCCAAATGTAAAGGGAGGGATTCACCTCCAAGAGGAAGATACAATCCTCCAATATCAAGAGATATTTGAACTCTCTCTCCTTTCCCCTTCCTTCCACCCAAGAATGTATGAGAGATAATAAAACTTTACATTAAATCATCACCATCAACCAATCATCACATAGAACCTGATAATGCTTTCTGAGACTTCTTCAATTTATGCAATTATTCAATTCTTGGAGTACTCT
>ML804018.1:157868-172714 GCA_009831015.1 Picea engelmannii | reverse complement strand
CCCCCCCTCTCTCTATCCACCCAATATACCCCTCACTCTCTCTCTCCTGCACTCCCTATCCCTCTATCAATATCTCTCTCAAGAGGGGGAGATAGAGAGAGAGAGAGAGAGGGAGGGAGGTAGATAAATGTAAATATATGGGGGGTGGAGAGTGGAAGAGAGAGAGGGAGGGAGGTAGATAAATGTAAATATATGGGGGGTGGAGAGTGGAAGAAAGAGAGGGAAAGAGGGAGAGAGTGAGGTATGGGAAGAGGGGAGGAGAGAGAGAGAGAGAGGGAGAGATGGGGTGGGAATGACAGAGGGAAGGAGAAAGAGAGGGAGGGAGAGGGAACAATGCAGTGAGATAGTAGAAGAGAGGGTGAGGGCAAAGATTGAGGGGGATGGAGGTAGGGAGAGAGGGATGGAGGGGAATAGAGAGAGAAAGAGATAAGGGGAAAGAGAATTATAGATAGAGAGAGGGAGAGAAAGAGAGAAAGAGAGAGGGGGAGAGAGAGATGGGTAGGGAGAGAGAGAGAATGAAAGAGAGAGGGGGTGGGAGAAAGAGATAAGGGGGAAAAAAATGAAAAAAAAGAGGGAGAGAGAGTGTGTAAATGGTGGGGGTGAGAGAGAGAGAGCTAAGGGAGGGGTCAAATAGGGGAATAGAGGGAGAGAGATAGAGAGAGATTGGGGAGTTGGGTGGAGAGAGAGGGAGGGAGGGTAGAAAGAGAGATAGGGAGATATGGAGACAAGGAGAGAGAGGAAGGTAGAGAGAGATAGAGGGATGTGGATAAAGGTAAAGAGAGAGGGGGGGGGGAGAGTGGAGGAGAGAAAGGTAAAGAGGGAGATAGTGAGAGATGGGAAGAGGGGAGGAGAGAGGGAGGGAGAGAGGGACAAAGGGTGATGAGGGAGGGAGGGAGGGAGGGAGGGAGGGAGGGAGGGAGATAAGGATGGGGTGGGAGTGAGGGAGGGATGGAGTGAGAAAGTGAGGAGGGGAGGGAGAGGGGAAAAKGTGGAGAGAGAGAGAGGGAAGCGATAAATAGGGGTTCAGAAGGAAGAATGGAAAGAGGGGTAGAGTGGGAGGGGGAGAGAGAATAGCAGGACATATAGTGGGAGAGGTGGTGAGAGAGAGGGAGAAGGGGGAGAGAGGGGGAGAGAGAGGTAGATGGAAGGATAAAGGGGAGAGATTGATTTAGAGTGAATGTGTGTGTGAGAGAGAGAGAGAGTGGTAGAGAAGGATAGGTAGAGGGAGGTAGATAGTGAGAGAAATGGGGGGGGAGAGAGAGTGATAGATAGAGAGATGAAGAGAGTGAGATAAAACGAAGGGATGGAGAGATATGGCTAGGGAAAGAGAGAGGTAGAGAGACAAAGAGAGTTAGTGAGAGAGGTAGAGTAGGGGGGAAGAGAGAAGGGGGGGAGGAAGAGAAAAAGGAGGGAGAGAGAGTGCGACAATGGTGGGGGTGAGGGAGGAAGAAGGGGGGATATTTGGGGAGAGACATAGGGAGATAATAAGAGAGGGGAAGAGGGGGGTGGGAAGAGGGAGGGGGATATAGAAAGTGAGTTATCAAGTGAGAGAGAGTTTGAAGAGAGAGAGAAAGATATATTGAGGCATGTAGAGAGGGGTAGAGAGAGATAGGGGGAGAGAGGGGGTTAGTGAGAATGTGAGAGAGAGATAGAGAGAAAGAGGGAGAGAAAAAGAGAGAAGGTGGGGGGAGAGGGGTAAATGTATGAGAGATAGAGAGAGAATAAGAGTAGAGAGAGAGAGGGAGAGAGAGTGTTAGGGACCTAACCCCTCACGTAGGTAGAATAATAAATTTCCATGTAATAAAGGTCAATATTAATAAGGCCTAGCAATAAGGAAGAATAAGTCCAATGTAAGAAGATCTAATAGAAGCTTCCACTTCTAGAAGAATCTTCCTCTAGATTGTTCTTTTGATAGACATATGTTGGCACAAGGGAAAACCCAGGGTTCAACGCTTGAACAACGCGCCAACAAAACCCTAACTATCAGCCCTTTCGACAACACCTGTGAAGTAGATGAAGTCTCACCCGAGGTAGAGGCAGGGGTGGTTGCAGGACTCCAGTGTCTGCAACCTTAGCTGGGACACATATATGTGATTACAATACTCTAACAAAGCACTTAGCATTTGTCATTCATTAATATTTAATATTTGTCTACAGTGCAGATAAACCCTAATTACAACGCAGTGTAGTATTAAATAAGATTCAACACATTCAAGCACTAAGCACATCAACATAGATCACATCTAGCATATTATTCACATTATTAGGTATTAAGCTATCATATTCATCTAGGCATACATCATTGCACTAAGCACTAATCATATGAACCATAAAACAAACATAATTCATAAAGCAAACATAACACAGGATATACGTGGTTCAACCCCAGCCTGGGGCTACATCCACCAACTCTTCTTCTCTTTATTGTCTTCTGTCAATCTTCTACATGCACATAGCATCAAAAGGTCCTACTCTGCATAGAACAAGAGATCTGCATGCACCTCTCCAGATCCTCCTTCCTCGATGTAGGTTACAACACAAATCTTTTACACAATCTCTTACAGTCACTTGCACTTAGCCTTGCAAGTCTCACACAGTATGCACAAAGTATATACAACTATCACTTGCACATAGAACACTGGCCTTCACTTGCCCTTACCACCTAGCATCACACACTTGCGCACCTACTTACACCACCTAGATTTATATTTATATATTACAAAATGGGCCTAAACATGGGTAAACCCATGGGCCGACATCCCCATACCCGTTACATAAGCACAAAACCCAAAAATCCCTAAAATGGGGCCGAGATCCTGTGATCTCTGCTTCGACTTGCGCTCTGCCTTCGGCATCTTGTCGAAGTCCCAAAATAGGTCAAACCTGACCAAGGATCTCCAAAACTTGGTTAAGGGCCAACAGGCCCCCAACACTCACCTGTGTCTTGTCCTAAGTCACTCTGATCTGGGTAGCTCTCCCTCAAAAGCGTCGAGCTTGGCTCGAGCTACTTCGACCTTCTGCTTCACCAGAGCCTCCTGCTCAATGAACTCCTAAAGATCTATCTTGTTCATAGGTCCCTCTAAGCATTGTTCAACTGAAGTGACTACTTGTTCTAGCTCTGCTCCTCATCCTTCAATCTCTTCGAACAATTCGCAAGCTGCATCTTGGACTGGATGGAGCCTCTGAGTCACTTCCATAGCTTTACTCTATATGACATGGACATGTTTTTGACCAATGTGTTGTTCATGGGATCGTTTCATTCTCTCAACTGCTGACAAGAGCTTTAGTTGTTCCTGTACTGTCGTTGCTTGCTTCTTTGCCTCTTGGAGTTGTGACTCTAGTGTCTTCAGTTCAAGGTCCTCATTAAGTCTCTCAAAAGTCTGCGCACTTCTACTGCTAAGTTGTTGACATTCCAAAGCTAATTCTCTGATCCTCTCAACTGCGCTCCGGGCAGTGGATTCTCTTTGGTCTCGCATGTCCTGCAGAGTACTTGGTACTGTTTGTAGATCTAGATTTGCTATTGTTTGTTGAAGCTATTGTATGGATTCAATAAGCTTTGCTACTTGATGCTCCACTGGGTCTTCCTCCTTTTTCTCTAAGCCCATCACAAAGCCAAGTGCTCTGTTGACTGCTTCATTTACTCCAACCTACTCCACAAGCAACTATTCTTTCTCATGCCGGATCTGCGCCTTTTCCTCTTCAAACTTTGCTTGGAGGGAAACCTTCTCCTGCCGCGCAACCTTGCATTTCTCTATTACTTCCTCTTGTGCTTACTTCAAGGCCACTATGGCATATTCTTTTTCTTCTTGTGCACGATGAAGGCGAGCTTTAGTCGCATCGACTAGTTTGCAGAGTTGGGTAGGCTCATCTCCCAACTTTGTTTCTTCTAATGGAGGGGGCGCAGTGGACACTATGTGACTGGAGTGAAGGGCCTATTGTACCCCTCATAGTTCTGCTTCATTTTTTTCATACATGGTCTCTTTCTTAGCTTCATTTCCCTGTAACAGATCTTTCGAAGCATCTGATACAGCTGTGATGATGAATTCGAAGTCATCGAGTGTGAGCATAGTTTGCATCTTGGTCTTACTAACTTTTGACTTCTTCCACGATGTGGGTTTCATGGGAGAATCCTTTCTTTTGTGATATGGATCTATGTCATCAGGGGGATTCTATGGTGGTGTTACTTCGCCTTGCTTCTACTAATATTCTTTTCCATTTTTCTCTTCTTTATCTACTTCTTCATCACCTCCTCCTCTAGGTGATTCTGAAGTAGTTTCTTATGATGCACTACTCAGCTACTAGACTTCTTATGTCTTCTTCCTTCTGCTAGTTCCAGGTGTATCAAGCCCTTCACGAGTGATCACCGGTATTCTGATTAGTTCGGGATCGAACAGTTCTGTGGGGTCAACAGGGATAAGGAGCTCTGTAGGCCACTCCTTAGTTATTTCTTCTAGGTCCTCCTCTGTGAGTTTGTAATAACTCTGTAGTACTTCTTTATGTTCGTTTCCATGCGCAGTGATGTAGATAAAATGTCTGTCTGCATGGAAATTCACAAATTGCCTGAACCTGTGCAGGGTGTTCAACATTATACAAGGGACAACCTCAATATCCCTCTTTAATTGTAGGTAGTAGGTGTGGAACACCGCATTTGATTGTCATTTTTTTCCCATATTGCTTGAATACCATAGTGAAGTGAACTTCACGGCTAACCGTTCAGATGGCTCTAGTTCAGGGAAGGTCGCACCTTTCGGCATCTCCCAAGCTATGAATGCAATGAGGATCAACGACCAACTAAAATGTAACATGTAGCCCTGATCCTGAGCTTCACGATAGTCTTGGTCTAACTGGTTCACTAAGTACTTTTCCCAATTCATTTGTAGCCCCTCCACGATTTCCTTGCGAGGTCAACAACAAACCTTGTGACATGCATGGGTCTGTTCTTTCGGACTAGCTTACCAGCAATCAACTGGAAAGCAAGGCGCACCGTGTCATTCTGTATGGAGGCTACCTTGTAGCCTCACTTCCCCTTTTCCACATCGTCATATGTATCTTTAATCTTCTGCAGTAGGGCGTGGTCTGCACCCTTCCCTGGGTAAAACTCTTGCGAGTCTGGTCCCTACATGCTCAATCCGGTGATCCGATGGATCAATGGTGGATCGATGGTGATGCATATGTCTAGCCACAAATAACCACCATGGAGGCTCGATATCAGGAGCTTAACGCACGCGTTAACCTCCCGGTGCCTTCTAAAATGGGGTATTTTCATCACGTTTAGGATGGTGGAATGCGTGAGGTCCATATTCCATGGTTGGGGGATTATCCTTGACTTCTTCCCCTTCGTCCTAGTCAAATACCTATGAGGATCGATCATGATGAAGTTCTTGCGATCCCCTAGGTTAAAGTCATTGATCTTTAGTGTCATGATCTTATCCAGCTGAGGCTTGCCTATGCTTATCCTCTTCAGGAGGTACGCAGTTTGTTATCACTCCAGGAAACTCTCATAGGCTGTATCTTAGAGATGCCTGGTAACTTAACCTTTTGTAATTATTTTCTCAATAATGGGTGTGGATTTGGATCAAGATGAATATCTAAATCATTGGATTGTATCTTCAAGACAATCTAGCTATATTCATGCAGTACAAGGCCTTCAAGAGCTATTATCAGATAGGTTTGTAGATTAAATGGATAAGAAAATCAATCAATTAACTAGAACATACATAACAATATATATGATGGGTCAACAAACTATCAAAGGATGCTTATGATTCTTTCTTAACAATCAAAGGTAAGATGACAGTTACCATGGGACCTTTAAACATAGACAAAGAAATGATTTCAACTCATAGGCATAGAAAAAGATAAAGAGAGTCTGATAATAACAATGAAAGAAGCTTGCAGGCTTAATATATTAAAGAAAGTTTCTTTATCACAATAACAGTGGATTACAGAACTCAAAGTCGAACCTTTTGTTCATCAAATGTTTTGGGCTTTTTATCCTTTACAAACAATTTCAAAATCCTAGAATACTGGATCAAATTTTGCCTAAAATAGAGAATCGATAACTACCCCAAGAAAATAGGCAAAGATCCTATAAACTAGGTCAATTCATATCCTTGAATGATGTTTATGTCCTTTGGATTCTTTGGCAGGTGTAGTGAGCCTTTCGAGGCTGTTGGATTGTATAAGATATGAGAAGAGTCGAAAATGATACCTACTGACAGTCAAACAACATTATATCCTTGAAAACAACTAACCGATTTTGACCTTTCTGTCTTGTAGAGAATCTCCAAAATCAAAACAAACTCTTGATAAGGATGTCATTAATTATTGTCCATTGATTGGAACAATTCCTGAGGCTTTTGGACAAGGAAAACCTGGATCTGTGCAAAACTATTAACTTTTTTCCTTATCAGTACTTTTGGTAGCTAGAGTAGACAGAATTTCGGACCAATTAGCTATCGAAAGCTTTGTTTCTGGTGGCTAATGAACAATCGAAATGTTTGCCTAAGTCACCAAAAGATCTGTTCCAATGAAATTATAAAAATTTCAAAAATACCTTCTGTCTTAGCTCAAAACGCCTTAGGGATGATCTTTGAAGGATTTTGCATCTTGCTCAAACACTGTAGGATTACTGGTTACCTTTGGTTCATTGCATTGAACTTCCACCTCTGCTAGGGTTTCAAGAGTAACATGTGTTTGAGCCTAGTGTTTTGAAGACATAGCTTGCTTCCTTAAAGCCCTGACCTTTTTCTTCAAGCCCTGAGCTACTCTCCATAAGCTGTTGTAATATTTTACAATCTTGTCCTTCTTTTTCTTTTCCTTTATGCTTTCATGAGCTAATCTTTCCAAGGATGAGTTTCTTTCTGCAAATTTTTTCGATAGAGTTTCATATCTTGTTTTAATTACCCTTTCTAGCACTTCTTGTTCAACTAACTTCTTCTTAAGCTTCTTGATTTCCTTTGATTTACTCTGCTTCACTCTTTTTCTAGATGAGGCATCTGCAATTTGTGGTTCTTGTTCTTCTTGAGGTGTGGGTGATGGAAGGTCTTCATAACTTGCTGTGAATATATCTACAAAAATGGAATTTTCACACCTTGTGGTAACTGAATCCCCGTGCCCTGTTTCAATCTGACGCTCTTCATCCTCCGAGTCTATGTAAGGAAGATTAAGAATGATTTTGTTCACTGGGGATTCTTTGGCCTTATCTATTTCACTGCTGAAGTTCAATTTCTTCTTATTTTTATTAATCTTAGAGTAGGGAGAGGGTTGATTAACTGGAACTAGAGAGATAGCTCTCCTCCTCCTCTTTCCACTTCTGGGAGTAGAAGATTTCTTGGAATGAGGACTCTTTTTACCCTCTGGTTGTACATCATTCTGAAAATGATTCCAGAACAAGAAGCAATTCCACTCTTTGCCTCTTCTCTGCAACAACTCACAAACCAAAAGTTTAATGAGACGATGGTGGGATAGTCTACCTGCAACTTTATTGGGCTTGGCCTTGACCTGATGAGCTATCTTAGATAAGCTTCTGTGGAGAAAATAGGGCAGATTGAGTGGGTTTCTACCAGTAAAATGATTCATGAGTTTGAAATGGTAAATCATCACCCTGTTATATCTACCTTCACAAGTTATATAGACCATAATGGATTTTAGTAATTGTTGCCATTTCTCTTCAAGGAAAGACACAGGAATAGTTTTCTTCCATATCAAATCCTTGTGTTCTGGTTTCAAGTAAGACCTGAATTCAATTTTTTTTGTGATAGTAGTTTTAAACCATTTTTCTCCAGTCCTAGGAAGCTCTGTTACCTCGGCTATGAGGGATTCTTCCACCTCAAATTCATCTCGACCAATCACTACTTTCCTTCCATCAAAATTCAGGGAAAAGGCTTCTGCTACCTGCTGGTGAGAACTCTGTAATTTTTTACAAAAATTATAATAGCATGCGTCCCTGAACAATTGGTATACCTCTGGGTGCGATTCCAAGTAACTAATGTCGTCGAGCTCTTTCCTCAAAGTTTATCCTCCTTTCTTCATTTGTCGCTATGCTCTTGTACACCTGCAATTGAAAAAATGGATTTTGGTGGAAAGTTACACAACGTAAACTTAGGGAGATTCGGCTCGACTGTGACAGGGATGAGAAAAATGAGGCGAACATCATATCTTGGCACTGATTACAAGGGATGTGAAAGAGCATCTTGTGATTTTAAGAAATCATGGTTGATGATTGAGAGGTACATAACCATGTAGTTTGGTGAAACAATGATCCGAAAAGATTTGCTATATCATGCAGAGATCAACTCTCGGTCATGAATGGTTCATTCTCCTGTCTTTTCGGTGGCTAATTACAATTATAGAACGTCAAACCCAATGATTTAAACGTGTGAAAGGACGTGTTGACTCCTCCCCTACTCCTGCGATTTCAGTGGCTAGAATAGCCCCGAGTTTCTTTGTTTAAGATACTAAAATTTAAGGCTTTCGGTGGCTAATGAACAACCAAAATGTTCTCCTAAGCCATTGAAACCCAAGATTTGAATTAGATGAAATAAAAACTAAACAAAAGTTTATTCTAACTTTATTACATGCATAGAGCTCTAAAACATGAGCTTTAAAAAATTAAAAATGTATTTTTTTTAAAAGACATCCTATCACCTAAAATGAAATAACTCGATTGATTTATTTTAGGAGATAACACTGGATCCTATTAGGGGTGAAAGCCTCCCTATGAGGTTTCAATAACCACAGAACCAATGCCTTTTTCTGTAAAACAAAAATTCAAACCTATCTACTAGTGTTTCCATTGGGCATGGAGTTATTTTGCAAAAACAAAAAACTGAAAATAAAATTTACAATGACAAGGCCTTGAAGCCTTAGATGAAATAAAGTTTCAGAAAATGCCCATTGACTGGGCCACCAAACATTTCTTCACCTTCCAGACTTTCCAAGATGAAGGTTTTGTTGTGTTGTACTTGAGTTATCATGAAAGGATCGGTCCACAAAGAATCAAACTTGTCGTGCTTGCCTTTATATTGTCTAGGAGCATCCCATTTTAGAACCCAGTCACCAACCTGAAAGTTGTCCACGTTTTCTTTTTTGTCAAAAGTATCCTTGATCCTCTTTTGATGAGCTTCTGATTTATCCACCAGCTGTTCTCTGACCTGCTGCAATTCTACCAAGTCAAGCATTCTTCTTACCATATCATTTGATTCAGTTTGTTCCTCCTGAAATAATTTAGCTACTGGTAGAACTAGATGAATGGGAAAAATGGCATCAGTGCCATAAACTAGTTTGAAGGGAGAAGTTCCTATGGATTTCTTGTTAGTCACTATGTTTGCCGAAAGAGAAAACTTTAGTTTAGAATCCCAGCTCCTTTGATTGTCCTCCAACATATTTTTGATGATTATGACTAGACTCTTATTGGACGACTCAGCAAGACCATTGCCTTGAGGGTAGTAGGAAGTAGAGTGTACCAATTGAATTCCCATTGACTTACACATGTCAACCAATGCCTCAGCTTTGAAGTCTGCCGCATTATCTGTCACTAGCCTTTTTGGGCAACTAAATTTGATCAGAATGTTTTCATAGAGAAACTTCATGACGACCTGATGAGTGGCATTTCTAGTGGGGATGGCCTCTATCCACTTGGTAAAATAGTCAGTGGCTACCAGGATCCACTTATATTGAGCGCTAGATGAATGATTAATATTGCCTATGAAATATAATCCCCACTGCTGAAAAGGACCATTCACTACAATAGGTCTCAAGGGTAAAGATTTTAGTTGATGTTTTCCTATGAATCTTTGGCACTTATCACAAGATTTCACAAAGGCGCACACATCTGAAAAAAGAAAAGGCCAGTAATACCCAACCCTTAGGATTTTATGAGTTGTGGTCTTCCAGTAATTATGGCCTCCACAAATACTCGAATGAAACTGATGCATGACTTCAACTGACTCATCTTTGTCTAAACATCTCAGTAGTAAACCGGTAGAATCTTTCCAATACAAAATATTATCATTAATGGAAAATTTAATTTCTCTGAGCTTAAGGGCTCAGGATTGAGTCATGCTAAGTTCAGGAGAAACCTCCAACTTCTGTAAAAAATGAACAATACATGAATACAAATCACATGAAGACAAATGTTTGGCCACCTACTGGCTATCATGTTGCTCTTCTACTACTACCCCTGTCTGCAAACTTGTTGAACTTTCCCTAATGAAATTTATGTCCAAAAGATCACAATTCTCTTCTGTCATGAGCTTGGAAAGGCCTTGGACTTTTACCAGCTTAGTGGGCTTCACTTCTATGTCAAACTCAATCATCTTTGCGATCCATTTAGCTCTCTTTACATCAATATCAGGCTGGGTCAGGACATCCTTCACAGAGGCTGAAGGAACATATGCAACAACCTTTGCATGGAGGATATAAATTCTGAAATCTTTTAATGACTTAATGAGAGCATAAGCTTATTTTTCTATAGGATCATACCTTAGTTCAGCATCCCTGAGTGATTTGATGAAGAAATCCACCAGGTGATCAAGACCTTCATCATCTTTTTGTAACAAGACTACTTCCACTGTGTCATAGGAAGAAAAAGAGAAAATATAGAAATTCTTGGTGTAATCCTTACTAATTAGAGTGGGAGATTTCATGATAGCCTGTTTGATATCCTGAAATGAACTTCTTGCATTGTCTGTCCATTTTATCTCAGATCCTTTTTTTAGCATAGAGGTTATATGTTTCACTAACTCAGCGAAACTAGGAATAAACCTTCTGACAAAATTTATCTTACCGAGTAGGGTCTGGATATACTTTTTTGACCTTGGTATGGACAACTTCTGAATTGCTTCCACCCAAGCTGGATCAATTTTCACTCCCTCTGCTGAAACAATGTGGCCTAGGAGCTTACCCTTCTTGAGAGGAAATTGAGACTTTTGGGGGTTTAGCGAAATCCCGAACTATCTGCATTTCAAAAGTACTCTTTTCATATGCTTCAAATTCTCTTCATGACTGCTAGAATAAACTGTGATATCATCAAGATAGATGTGGACAAAGTTGTCCTTCTCTCCCATGAAATATATGTGCATGGCCCTCTGAAAAGTGGCCCTGACATTCATTAGCCCGAATGGCATCTTGGCGTACATGAAGGTACCCCAAGGAGTAGTAAAGGTATATTTTTCTTGTTCATCAACGTGTATAGAAACCTGTTTATAGCCTGAGAAGCCATTTAGGAAAGACATGACAGTGCCCCCTAAAATTCTTTGCAACAAGTGTTCCATCTTGGGTAGGGGATAGTTGTCTTTCTTGGAGCATTTATTTAAGTTTCTAAAATCAACACATAACCTGATCTCACCATTTTTCTTTCTCACTATTACTAGGTTTGCAATCCATTTGGAGTATCTTATTGGGATTATGATTTTGGCATCAAGGAGCTTTTTGATTTCTTTTTCACTTATAAGCAATAAGAGAGGACTGATAGGTCTTAGCTTCTGTTTGAAAGGGATGGTGTCTTTCTCAAGGGGAATATTATGTTGAATGACATCAGGATTATAGGTTTTTAGATCACTATATTTCCAGTCAAAAACATTAGCAAATTCCTTCATAATGCTACAATATTCTGACCTCTGGTTAGTAGTTAATTCAGTGGACAGATTTATGAATTTAGGGTGACTTTGGCTTCCTATATTGTGCTCATGGACAACAAGATCCTTCTCCTTCTTATCAGGTTTGTAGGGGACATCGTTTTGGTCGAAAATCTTCTCAAGAGGCACCAAACCCCAAGGTATATAATTGTTGGGCAACTGAACAATATCATGTTGACCCATTTTTCTTTTTATCATAGGATTTTTGGATTCCTCTACATTTTGATTTTCTTGGTCAATATGCATATCAGAAAATTCATCTACCACCTAGATAAATCTACTAAGCTCATCATCATCTTCAAAGACTTTCCAATATTTGATATTGTCAGGCAGAGATGGTCTATATTTGACTTGGATTTCATAATTTAGGTTAGGAGGCATGGGAGGAATGAACATACTGGCTAAGACAACAAGGGAATCGACAAGGTAATTCATAGCTCTGGGTATATAATAAATATCAAAAATGGAAAAAGAGTCCCTGATTTTCCATACCTCATTCCTGTAAGCTTTCAACTTGACATGTTTTGCCTGGAAAGTACTATTCACTTGTTGTATGATGAGATCCGCATCTCTAAACACCTTTAGTCTTTTGATTGCCATCTCCTTGTCATAATTTAATCCCAACATCAAAGCCTCATACTCTGCTATATTGTTAGTAGTTTTGAAATCAAGTTTAAAAGACAAATGAATAGCCTCTTTTGAAGGAGAAATCAAAACTACACCTGCACTTGTTGAGTCTTTGGTACTGGAACCATCAAAGAACATGCTCCACACGGGAGTGCTCACTCCATCAGTATACTGATAATTAGGCTTTGTGAGCTGCAATAGAGCTGGTTGAGAATCATCTATATGCAAAATGTATGCCCCAAAGTCTGTGTCTAATGCATAGATGGGATGGTTTACAGAATTCTTCCCATCACTAATGATGTAGGAAAGCTGATTTTCTTTGTAAAGTCTCTTTAGCTCTCCTCCAAACATCGGGACTAAGGCATACGAAATATCCATCTGCAAGGTAGCTCCTAGCCTTTTTCTCCATGAATGTGACAAGAGGAGGCCGAACTTGGGTGGGATATCAGCCACTACAACATCCATTACCATGCTTATCGTTGGGAGATGGGCAAGGTTTATGACAAGGTATTTTATGAGGCCAAGGCATCTGAATTTCCTAGAGTCGAAAGAGAAGAGATCATGGTAAGGTTTTGTGATGTCAAGCCTAAGCTCATCCATCACTGCTTTAGGCATAAGATTGGGTGACGCTCCCGATTCAAGCAAGCAGTTGTGAAGGATCTTGTCATGGATATTCAAGGATCTATAGAAGGGTGGAAAAGAGTCATCTTGGTCCTCTACCATAGGTCCTATAGTCACTATGGGCTTGTCATCTTGAAGGTTCACATAATTAGTAGCTGGGGGAGTCTTTAGTTGAAGGGACTTCAGGATGGCAGACTTGAATATGTCATTCTTCATAAGTTTAGTCGATGGCATAGGTATTTTTACCTTCTGAATTTCTAATTCAAAATTAAATGAATATGATATTTTATTGAAAGGTTTTACCTTGTTAGAAGGAGCTCTGAGGGACACTTGTTCTTTAGCTTGGGGCTGCAATTTCTTCTGTTTCTGTTTTGCAGGAGTGGAGGTCTTCTTTGCAGGAACAACAGGCTGCTTGGAAGCAACATCTTTCTTTTTTCCAGGGGCAACAAGCAATGGCTTTGGAGCAACAGTCTTAGATCTTAAATTGTAACCTGGCTGATCATCTGTTTGATAAAAAGATTCTTCAATGCTTGCCTCATTAATCTGCTCATTCATCTGGGCCTCCTCATAATCTGTTTGTGTCAAGAAGGAGCAATCAATATCATCCCCAAAGAAATTGATGTCGTCTTCTTCTTCAACTTCATCATGAGATAGCTCCTACTCTTCTTCTAGCACTGCATTTTGGAAGGGGGCCCTGACCCTTTGGTCTTTAGCTGCATTCTTGTATCTTTGAAGGATCTGGACCTGCTGATTGTTCCTTTTGTAAGGGAATGCATTAGGATTCCTGGGAGCATAGGCATTAGGCTCTTTACTTCTTGCTGGTCGCTGACTCTGAATTTTCAGTTTTGACATCTTCGAGGTCAAGATGTCCAACATCTTGGCCATCTTTTCCATTTTTGTATTTGAAGAAGAAGGAGGATCAGTAGACGACTTCTTTCTCTCAAATTTTCCTTTAAGTTTCTGAGATGCCATAATGTTAGATTCAACCTCAAGAGTAGCATCTTGCATTAAAATGAGTGTGGCTGACCTTCTTTCTCTAAGGATTAAGAAAAATTATGGATCAAAGGCAGAAGAGTAAGTAATCTTTGTTGATGCATCAGTTGTCTTGATATTTGCAGGGATCTTGCCAAACATCTTATTAAATCTTTTGGTGAAGTCTGAGACAGACTCCCCATTTTCTCTTCTTAGATTTACAAATTCAGAAATATAATACAAGAGGTCTCTTCTTTCTCCCCAATGTTTCAAAAACACTCCATCTAACTGCTCAATGCCTACCACTGAATTTGCTGGCAGTTCCTTGAACCACTTCCTGGCTTAACCATCCAAGCTCTGCATAAAAATTCTGGTCCAAACATCTTCCTTTGAAATGTTAATATTCTCAGCATAAGCATAGAAATCCTCTATATGTTCTTCAGCAGTATAATTCCTAGATCTAGTAAACTTTGGCATATACTTTTGATCATTTCCTGTTGGCATGGTTGATAAGGGATTGGGAAAAATAAGAGGAGCATACCTATTGACTAAGATCTGTTCCATTTTTGTCAAAGGGGTATCCATGGCAATCTTGGGGGTTGATACAGAGGAAGAAGTTTCTATAGATGACGACTGAGATTGGTTAGTGTTGACCCAAAAATATGCTCTGGGCTCAACATGGTGTTTTACACAGTTACTTCTCCATGAAACCCCCTTGGTGCTATAGTTCCAATCAAAGACAGTGGCGGGGGTCATAGTTACTATGGCCTCTGCCCTTGAAAGAGTATCAGTTGGTTGCTTTCAGGGATTTGTGGGCCTTCCCATGACATTTCTTACTCATGTAAAGGCTGTTCTATTCAAGGAGTACAAAACTTTCAAGTGGCATGGATCGGAACAAGCTTTTCGACAAGCTATCATGAGCTTGATTCCAAGTCAGTATGACCCATATGAGGCACGCAAAGTCAAAGTCACCCGAATGGGCAAAAC
>ML804018.1:139066-157768 GCA_009831015.1 Picea engelmannii | reverse complement strand
CTTTTAAACCCCTTTTCCACCCTTGTTTCATACCTATTTGCTTAAAGACTTCATTGGTTATTTACCCAGGATACCGGTTTACCCCGGTGACCCATTCTGGGACAGTTTCCAACACTTTAAAGAAGTGAACAGCTCGCTGTCCACTTTGTTTAGTTCGCTATCCTAAAAATCAGCGAGCTCATTTTCATCCCATTGTCCATAAATTTCATCCCCCAGGCCATTTCGGCCATCCAGGAAGCTAAGGAAGGATAACACCCAAGGTGGGTGGTCCTGAGAAGGACTTCTTGTAAGTCTTTCACCTTTATTCTTCCCCTTCTTTACCGCCTCAGGCGAAGGACCACCTGTGGTGCGGGTAGCCTCTGCCTCGTGCCGAGCTACCAAAGGGGTTGTAACCGGCTTCACAGCCGGATAGGTCGGATCCGTTCCTACGGACAGATTTTGCTTATAACAGTTAGGTGGGACTATGGACAATGGTGGTCTTACTTCACTGAGGAATGAAGTGGAAGCACTGGTAGGATGACTACCCTGGAATGTGTTTCCTGAATAAGGTGGGAAATAGGAAGCTCTGTAAAACTGACCGAGCAGCAAGGCCAAGTTTTCTTCACCCTTAGAGGAAAGATCTTGTAAAATATCTTCAAGAATGGGCATATTGGTATGAGTATGGAAAACAAATTCTACAGGCTCAGTTGGTGAAGAATTCAAGGAAGAGGAAGAGTCCTCTTCTTGGATAGATTCTACAACTTCTTCTCCTAAGTTGGATATAATAACATGCTTAGAAATATAATCTATAACATCAGAAGAAATTGAAGGCTCATCACCCTTCAAGCTTTTTGACACAATTACAATTTTATGAGAACTAGAAGTTTCAACAGAAGTGGATTCAACAAGAGGTTCTCTAGATATACATGAAGAAGTGTTTCTTGAAATACCTGGTTTAGATGCTCTTGTAGATCTGGAAGTTTGTCTTTGCAATGCTTTTCCACTTCTAATGATATTCTCAGGGTTTGGAATTGGTGTTTCCAGTGGTCTTTCTTGGTTTTCTCTGGTATGAGCCCTTCCCGGAGCCACATTGTTCTAATGGAGTCGCCATATAGATGATTACAATCGAAAATGTGTCCAGATTTTGTCTATCATCAAAGTTGGATCTTGTCGTCTCCCAAGGAAGCTAAGATTCAATCTCCTCTCCCTGGCAACGACACCAATTTGTTATCACTCCAGGAAACTCTCCTAGGTTGTATCTCAAAGATGCCTGGTAACTTAACCTTTTTGTAATTATTTTCTCAATAATGGGTGTGGGTTTGGATCAAGATGAATATCTAAATCACTCAATTGTATCTTCAAGACAGTCTAGCTATATTCATGCAGTACAAGGACTTCAAGAGCTATTATTAGATAGGTTTGTAGATTAAATGGATAAGAAAACCAATCAATTAACCAGAATATACATAACAATATATATGATGGGTCAACAAACTAGCAAAAGATGCTTATGATTCTTTCTTAACAATCAAAGGTAAAACATAGACAAAGAAATGATTTCAACTCATAGGCATAGAAAAAGATAAAGAGAGTCTGATAATAACAATGAAAGAAGCTTACAGGCTTAATATATTAAAGAAAGTGTCTTTATCACAATAATAGTGGATTACAGAACTCAAAATCGAACCTTTTGTTAATGAAATGTTTTGGGCTTTTTAGCCTTTACAAACAGTTTCAAAATCCTAGAATACTGGATCGAATTTTGCCTAAAATAGAGAATCGATAACTGGCCCAAGAAAATAGGCAAAGATCCTATAAAATAGGTCAATTCATATCCTTGAATGATCTTTATGTCCTTCGGATTCTTTGGTAGGTGTAGTGAGCCTTCTGAGGCTGTTGGATTGTATATGATATGAGAAGAGTCGAAAATGACACCTGCTGACAGTCAAACAACTTTATATCCCTAAAAATAGCTAACTGATTTTGACCCTTTTGTCTTGTAGAGCATCTCCAAAATCAAAACAAACTTTTGATAAGGATGTCATTAATTATTTTCCATCGATTGGAACAATTTCTGAGGCTTTTGGACAAGGAAAACTTGGATCTATGCAAAACTGTTAACTTTCTGCCTTATCAATACTTTCGGTAGCTAGAGTAGATAGAATTTTGGACCAATTAGCTACCAAAAGATCTGTTTCCAGTGGCTAATGAACAATCAAAATGTTTGCCTAAGCCACCGAAAGATTTGTTTCAGTGAAATTATCAAAAATTCAAAAATACCTTTTGTCTTAGCTCAAAAATGCCTTAGGGATGATCTTTGAAGGCTTCTGCATCTTGCTCAAAGACTGTAAGATTACTGGTTGCTTCTGGTTCATTGCACTGAACTACCACCTCTTCTAGGGTTTCAAGAGTAGCATGTGTTTGAGCCTGGTGTTTTGAGGACATAGCTTGTTTCCTTAAATCCCTGACCTTTTTCTTCAAGCCTTGAGCTACTCTCCATAAGCTGTTGTAATATTTTACAATCTTGTCCTTCTTCTTCTTTTCTTTTATGCTTTCATGAGCTAATCTTTCCAAGGATGAGTTGTTTTCTACAAATATTTTCGATAGAGTTTCATATCTGGTTTTAATTACCCTTTCTAGCACTTCTTGTTCAGCTAACTTCTTCTTAAGCTTATTGATTTCCTTTTATTTAATTTGCTTCACTCTTTTGCTAGATGAGACATCTGCAATTTGTGGTTCTTGTTCTTCTTGAGGTGTGGGTGATGGAAGGTCTTCATAACTTGATGTGAATATATCTACAAAAATATAATTTTCACGCCATGTGGTAATTGAATCCCCGTGCTCTATTTCAATCTGGTGCTCTTCATCCTTCGAGTCTGTGTAAGGAAGATTAAGAATGATTTTGTTCACTGGGGATTCTTTGGCCTTCTCTGTTTCACTGCTGAAGTTCAATTTCTTCTTAGTTTTATTAAGCTTAGAGGAGGGAGAGGGTTGAATAACTAGAACTGGAGAGATAGCTCTCCTCCTCCTCTTTCCACTTCTCAGAGTAGAAGATTTCTTGGAATGGGGACTCTTTTTACCCTCTGGCTATACATCAGTCTGAAAATCATTCTAGAACAAGAAGTAATTCCACTCTTTGCCTCTTCTCTGCAACAACTCACAAACCAAAAGTTTAATGAGACCATGGTGGGATAGTCTACCTGCAACTTTATTGGGCTTGGTCTTGACCTGATGAGCCATCTTAGATAAGCTTCTGTGGAGAAAATAGGGAAGATTGAGTGGGTTTCTACCAGTAAAATGATTCATGAGTTTGAAATGGTAAATCATCACCCTGTTATATCTGCCTTCACAAGTTATATAGACCATAATGGATTTTAGTAATTGTTGTCATTTCTCTTCAAGGAAAGACACATGAATATCTTTCTTCCATATAAAATCCTTGCGTTCTGGTTTCAAGTAAGATCTGAATTCAACATTTTTTGTGACAGTGGTTTTAAACCATTTTTCTCCAGTCCTAGGAAGCTCTGTTACCTTAGGTATGAGGGCTTCGTCCACCTCGAATTCATCGTGACCGATCACTGCATTCCTTCCATCAAAATTCAGGGCAAAGGCTTCTGCTACCTACTGGCGAGAACTCTATAATTTTTTACAAAAATTATAACAGCCCGTGTCCTTGAACAATTGGCATACCTCCGGGTGTGATTCCAAGTAAGTGATGTCGTCGAGCTCTTTCCTCAGAGTTGATCCTCCTTTATTCATCTGTTTCTATGCTCCTGTACACCTGAGATTGAAAAATCGGATTTTGGTGGAAAGTTACACAGCATAAACTTAGGGAGATTCGGCTCGGCTGTGACAGGGACGAGAAAAATGAGGCGAACATCATATCTTGGCGCTGATTGGAAGGAATGCAGAAGAACATATTGTGATTTTAAGCAATCATGGTTGATGACTGAGAGGTACGTAACCATGTAGTTTGATGAAACAATGATCTGAAAAGATTTGCTATATCATGCAGAGATCAGCTCTCGGTCATGAACGGTTCGTTCTCCTATATTTTCGGTGGCTAATTACAATTATAGAAATTCAAACCCAATGATTTAAATGTGTGAAAGGATGTGCTAACTCCTCCCCTGCTCCTGCGATTTCGGTGGCTAGAATAGCCCCGAGTTTCATTGTTTAAGCTACCGAAAGCTAAGGCTTTCGGTGGCTAATGAATAACCGAAATGTTCGCCTAAGCCAACGAAACCTAATATTTGAATTAGATGAAATAAAAACTAAACGAAAGTTTATTCTAACTTTATTACATGCATAGAGCTCTAAAAAATGAGTTTTAAAAAATTAAAAATGTATTTTTTTTAAAAGACATCCTATCACCTAAAATGAAATAACTCGATTGATTTATTTGAGGAGATAACACAGTTGATCCGAATTTTATGAGAAGAACAAAATGAATACAGATTATTAACAGGTTCTTAACATAAAATAATAGAGATACAATAAAATTGGTTTTCTATTCAATAAGGAAATAAGCTGAAACTGTAAAATGCAGCAGAAACAAGCTTGCTGGAATGGTGGCAGCTTATCTCTGAGAAGAGATGTGACGGTTGTGCTCATTCGCAAGAAGATGATTACAATGAGGCTCTGAAGGCCTTTTTAACAATAAACAGGAATGCCAAAAACCAAAGACATATAAAAACCTAACCCTAGGAGATGAAGCACCAAAAGTCATGTGGGCCTCGTTTGGGTAAGTTAGTACATGAACTTCCCGGGGTCATAACTTTTGCATACGATCTTTGTTTTAGGCGTATGATATCCCGTTGGAAAGGTATCATCGAGGATATTAATTTTGGGGTCTCAATGATGCCTTTGGATATCATTGAGAAGCTTGATCTCGAAAAACCTTCATTTAGGCCCTCAAAATGGCCCTGGAAGTTAAAACTGCTAAAAATAGTAAATTGCCAAAATTGCCAGAAAGTTGTTTTGAGCCAGTTGGAAAAGGTGGGTGGCCACTGATATCCATATGGATCAATCCTCCCTCCTTAGGAAGAAATGGTCTCCATTGCATTGAGTTCCCCCATTAGATGAGGAAATTTCTACTGAATTTGGCCCCGGGTGGGCCACTTTCCTTGGTGCAGAAGATGCCCTTCTTTGATGAATCAATAAAGATGGATCCTTGGCTATCGAGTGCCTTTGATTTGTGTGTCCACAATCTGATGATTGGATTCCCATTGTATGTAGTCGGGGTTGAGCTCTGTTGGTGTCAGTTGTTCTGCTACGTCTGAGGTGTCTAATAATGGTGGGAAATAAGGGCGAAGGAGATCCACATTGAACACTAGATGCAGACCAAAGAAAGGAGGAATGTTGAGCTCAAAAGAATTATCCCCTAGAGCCTTGGTGATGGTGTACTTCCCATAACAGAGTGAACGAAGCTTCCGATGGGGTCTTGTAAGGAATTATTTCGGCAAGTGCAACCAAACTTTGTTTCCCACCTGAAACTTCTGTGGCACTCGATGTTGATCATGGCGTTGCTTGTACTTGTCATTGGACTTCTGTAGGATATCCTGAACCTATTGGCGGATGTGCTAGATCCGCTCAATGAACTGGGTGGCTTTTTCAGCCTCAGTTGGAGAAGGAGATGAGTTTGTTGAGGTGACCACAAGGGGAAGTGCAACATCTATGGGACCCAATGGTTGGAATCCCAGCCCCACCTGAAAGGCGTTGTGGCCGGTTGAGATATGTAGGGATCGATTGTAGCTATTTTGGACATAGGGAATTCTCTCATCCCATGTGCAAGAGTGCTTTGAATTATACATGCAAAGGATATGCACAATCATTCGATTTACGATCTCGGTTTGGCCACATGTCTGGGGGTGGAAGGCTGTGGATTTGGTGAGCTTGGTGTCCAGCAATGACTAGAGGCTCGACCAGAATGTGCTAAGAAATTGACTATCCCGATATGAGACACTAATTTGTGGGATTCCAAAATGTACCCAAACTCGTTCAAAGAAGAGCTTGGCAGTGGCTTTGACTGTGATGTTCTTCTTGTAGGAAACTAGAATTGCCATCTTAGAAAAGTGATCGACAACCACAAAAACACAGTCATTTCCCTGCTTGGTGGATGGGAGGCCCAACATATAGTCCATTGAGATGGATTCCCATGGCCTGTCAAGAGTAGGAAGAGGGGTGTACAGGCCCTGTTTCTTAGTGGTTAGTTTGGCAATAACACAGGCAGTGCAGGGCCTGATATACTTGTTGACCTCCTGTCAAAGTTTAAACCAATAGAAATGTTTCTATAGAATCGCCACTGTCTTTTTGATGACGAAGTGTCCTGCCACCCGACTGTAGTGGGATTCCCAGATTAGATTTTCTTGCTCACTTGATGGAACACAGATATGGCCCAGACGACACAACAACCCATTCTGAAGATGGAAATTATCGACAATTGCATTTGCACCCAACATTTGGTAGGTGGTGGCGAAGTCCAGGTCTATCTCAAAACATTGGGGCCATCCAAAGGTCTCATGGCCACAAGGGTCTATCACCATGGTGAGTGTCATGATTGGTGGTCTGCTGAGGTAATTAGCGATGCGATTGGTGATTCTTGTTTTATACATGATGTTGAGGTGGAATTGTTGCAAGTATGTGGACCAATTTTGATGGCGATCATTCTACAATTTTCCTTCTGTCTGCATGAACTGCAATGGCTTATGATTAGTGTGAATGACTGTCTCCTTCCCAATAATGTAATGTCTCCACTGGCAGCAGGCTTACACAATGGAGTACATTTCTTTGTCGTTAGTAGGGTACTTACAGAAAACTTTTGATAGTGTCTCACTATGATAGGCCACGAGGTGGACGTGTTGAGTGAGAACGATGCCCACCGCATAGTCTTAAGCACCTGTCTCGATCTCAAAGGGTTGTTGCAGGTATGGTAGTTAAAGTACTAGGGATGAGCACAAGCGCTACTTCAATTCATCGAATGCTTGTTGTTGGGATTGTCCCCACACAAATTTCACCTTAACACCACCACTGGTTATTTGGCTGAGGGCCCATGCAATATGGGAGAATCCCAACATGAACCTGCGGTAGAAATTGGCAAGGCCCAAGAAGCTTCAAATCTCAGTGAGTGTGGTTGGGGTTGGCCAGTCATGGATGAATTGGATCTTGGCTGGATCCACATGTACGCCATGTTGATCAATTATGTAGCCCAAGTAATGGACCTTGTCCATGTTGAAGGATCATTTTTCCAAGTTGGCATATAACTTGTGCTGTCGTAGGGTGTGCAGAACCTGCTGAATATGTTGCAAGTGTTCAACCCAAGTCTTGCTGTAAATGAGAATGTCATCCAGATACACCACCAGAAAAGTATTAGTGAATGGTCGCAGGATATCGTCCATCATCCTCATGAAAGTGGATGGAGAATTTGTCAAACCAAAGGGCATGACCAACCATTCAAAAAGGCCTTCCTTTGACTTGAAGGCGGTTTTCCATACATCTGTCTGTTCTATCGGGATCTAGTGGTAGCCAGACTTTAGATCAATCTTACTGAAGTATTTGGCCTCCGTGAGTTGATCAAGGAGGTCGTCGATTTGAGGAATCGTGTACTAGTTTCTGACTGTGATTTTATTTAGAGCTCGGTAATCAATGCAGATTCGATAGATTCCATATTTCTTCTGTACCAACATGATTGGGCTCCTACAAGGTGATGAGATGGGAAAGATGTTCCCCTTGTGAAGAAGTTATTAGATTTTTTGCTTGATCTCCTCATTCTCTAACAGAGAGTAGCGATAGACTGGCCCATTGGGAAGCGGTGCACCAGGGGTCAGATCGATGGGGTGCTTGACCTGGTAGTGCAGAGGTACCCCAGTAGGTGAGGAGAAGATATTTGAGTATTCTTCCATGACCTTATCTACTTGTTTCTGCTATGTGGAGAGGTCAGCCGTAGAGACCCTGGATGTGGTTGTGATCTTTCGCTTATTCTGAGAGAGAATAACAAAGAAGACAAACTTCCCTATCTGAGAGATGACCTTCCTGCATTGCTTAGCAGAGATCAAGGAAATAGCACTAGGTGGGACTACTTCGGGTATCCTGTACAATTTACTTTTCAAAGTAATAATAAAACTATGAGGCCTAGAATCATATACAACATGACGTTTCCATAAATAAGGTTGGCCCAAAATAACATCACAAACTTTGAGAGGATAAAAATCACACAATACCTCATCTTTGAAGGGCTTGATGTCGTATGACAATCGACACTATTGGCTGACACAGAGATCGCTTCCTTGGAAAATCCATCCAATGGTGTAGGGTTGTGGGTGCGACATTGTTGGCAAGGACAGCTTCTTGATGACCTCTACTGAGATGAGGTTCTTCTGGCTACCTCTATCAAGGATGAAATGTAGCAGGGTGCCTTTTACCCACATCTGTGAATGGAAAAGGCATTCTCCCTCTTCTGGCTCGTCTAGTTCACTAGGCTGGGGATTGGTGGTAGTAACAGTGGCACCGGGTTCTGCATCAATGATCCATATTCCCCTTTCTAGTTTTGGCTCAGAGTTTGAACCCACATCTGATTCAAATTATTTCACTTCACCCACTAGCGACTACTTTTAGAGGCAGTTAGCAGTGTTATGACAAGGGCTCTTATGGAAGTCACACCACTTCCTGTATCTTTTTTGTCTTTCTGGTGTCCTTCTTTGCTTGTGACTTGGAATGGTTTTCCTGATACTAACCATATTTTCTTTGTCCTTTGTTCTATGGGTTGGGACCACCCTTTCCTGGATTTTGTTGTGCGAGGTTCCCAAGCCCAAATTGCCACGTCTTTTGTTTGAGCTTCTGCTCAATTTTGACAACATATCTGTAGGCCGCACCAAAGGATGAGATGTCCAGAAATTCCATTTCTGTCTGGATGTATCTATGCAGGGTGCCACGATACTTGAGAACCAAATTTCGCTTTGAATCTTTCATACCTAGCTTGGTGCGCAAGGTATGAAGGATATTTTTGAAATCTGGCACTGCTTGGTCTCTTTGTTGCTGCATTGTGGTCCATTTGGTATACAAGTCATCATAACTTATGATAGGGTAGTATTGTTCCTTAATAACATCCTTGAAGGATTCCTAGGTGGCCATCACTGTAAATAATGAGAGTTCATCTATTTCCTTTTTCTCACAGAAAGTTTCCCACCAATCTTTGACATAGGGAACGACTTTGAGGAGTGCAAAAGTAAACTTTTCTCTATTCGAAAATTTATGGACATAAAAATACCCTTTCAGTAGATTCAACCACTTATCTACATCATCTGCATCTATATGACCTTCAAATATAGGAATATCGAAGTTTATTTGTACCTTGAAGAGGGCGACGCCTCCCCTCGAAGAAGATGTGTCTCTTGTTGGTAGTCACCGAAGGATTTGCATGAAACTATCCACCATATCGTTCCTTTGTTGCGTGAGGGATTCCTCAATCAATAGTTTGAAAGGATCTCCTATCCCTTCATCTTTATTTTCTCCTGCCATGAGAGGTCGCTTGGGTGTGCGAGAGATTTTTTCCTCAAGAGAAACAAGCTCGAGACCCAACTCTTTGTACTTCGACCTCATTGGGGACATGCATTAAGACGACAAGGAGAAGACTGCTCTGATACCACTGATCCGAATTTTATGAGTAGAAAAAAATAACTATAGATTATTAAAAGGTGCTTAACATAAAATAACAGAGATACAGTAAAATTGGTTTTCTATTCAATAAGGAAATAAGTTGAAACTGTAAAATGCAAAGGAAACACGCTTACTGGAATGGTGGCAGCTTATCTCTGAGAAGAGATGTGATGGTTGCGATCATTCGCAATAAGATGATTACAATGAGGCTCTGAAGGCCTTTTTTACAATAAATAGGAATGCCAAAAAACCTAGACATTCAAAAACCTAACCCTAGGAGATGAAGCGCCAAAAGTCATGTGGGCCCCGTTTGGGTTAGTTAGTACATCAACTTCTCGGGGTCATAACTTTTACATACAATCTTTTTTTTAGGCATATGATAGCTCGTTGGAAAGGAATCATCGAGGAGATTCAGTTTGGGGGCTCAATGAGGCCTTCGATTAATATTGAGAAAATATATCTTGAAAAACCTTCATTTATGCCCTCAAAATGGCCCTGGAAGTTAAAACTGCTAAAAATAGTAAATTACCAAAATTGCCAGAAAGTTGTTTTGAGCTAGTTGGAAAAGGTGGGTGGACATTGATATCCACCTAGATCAGTAGTAACCAAGGTGTAGTTAAAGTCCCTGGGGACACTGTCACGATTCACAGCGCTGGCCAAAGGCATGATGTAGTCGAGAAGGATGGAAGGGATTAACTTCACGTTTCCCAAGTCATCTAGATGCTTGGTTATTTTCTCATCTACAGCTCGATATGGTCTGGATCCACGAGCAGTTGAAGGGGAGGCTTACACTCCTCGCATCAATGGGGCTTAAAATCCTGTGGACATCACTCTCTCTGCCATTAGATCGATTAAAATTTTCTCTACTGACTTTTCTACAACGCTGAGCTCGTCCGACATGCACGCTCGAGATCAGATATCTCAGGCTAATGAGAAATTTGTCAATGCAATAGAATGGATGGAAAGGTCTCAATAAGAACAACACAGTAACAGTGAGTTCTCTTGTTGGCTCGAATACAATTCGTGAAAGTGTGCTCGGTGCAACAGTCAACGAGATAAGTAGGCATTGATGCAATAGATCCTTCCAACAGACAAGAAGCCTTCATCAATGCAGTTATGTCCGTTACGACGTGGTCCCAATGGTTCGATGGCTATCTTGTTGATCATAACTGATGTTCTAACCGTTCGAGAATGTCAATCTAATGGTTATAATGCCTCCAATGATCATATCTCTCCACCATGGCGAAGTGCCATTCTTAGTTGTGCTGATATTCTGGCGAAGTTTGAATTCTAGATACCTTCCTTCTGCGAAGTCTTCTATGGAACTTCCTGTAATTTCTCCAACTTTGCTTTCTTCTTGCTGAGATTTCTAGCCTTCTTCCTTTTGATCTGTGTTACTGGGTTCCTCTTCCCATTCTGATTCTTATCTCCTCTTGGCATAGTAACTTTGCGCTGTTGATGGTATTTCATAGGGTTCAAGGCCAATACTTCTTCTCTGTTTGGGGTAGGTTCTCTATTCTCTTGTACAGACAGGTGTTTTAGGTCTGCTTGTGTTATGTCAACTTCTACATCCAGATTTCTGGTCCTCAGTAGGTTCGACTAGTTTTCTTATTCTTCCAGTAAGTGTGCTATTCTCTTGGCCATGAAGTCTCTTAGTTCTTTCTTTTTCTGTTATAGAGCTTCCTCTTCTTGTTTTCTTTGGATCTGATCTTTCTCAGTCCAGTTTTTTCCTAGTAACATAGCAAATGGGGTGCTTTTCTCAATAAGTTTAACAACCTCAAATTCTTCTTTTGTGAAAGTGCCATAAGTACTCATAGATGTCTGGGTAAGTCTTCCACATAGGGTTATCAACTTTTCTCTAAATAATCCTATTCTTTCCAATGAAGGAATCATTGCAGGCTTTCCTAAAATTTCCCAAGTTCCTTCTGTCATAATATTCACCCGTGTTTCCTCATCCAGAACACAGTCTATGTCGAAGTCTCTTGTTCTTGTTTCTATGCACTCTTTCTCTTTAAATATCTCTGATAAGTTGATATCTCTGTGGTCATTCAGGGTTTCTTTCATTTGTAGTAATACAGTCTATAATTCTTTCTGGGATTCTGCCATGGTGTGAGTTTCTTGGACTTCCTCAGGGTTTTCTTGTCTCATATTCATTATTTCAACCTTACCAATCATTCTAGGGAAATCCAGAATGTCATGGTCCACATCTTTACAACAAATACAACTAGGTCTTCTATCAGGGAAATCCTTAGCAAGATGGCCCGACCTTCTGCAGCTGTAACAAAGGGTTAATCCTCTCTTCCTCTTAAATGATCCCCATCCTTTCTTGTACTGCACACTAGGATCGTAGTAGCTAACCTGCAAAAAATTCTTCCTAGGATCCTCCATCCATTTGTTAGTCCAAACATTCTTTCTATGCATAGGAATAAAATATCTTTCATTATTTATATTAGATCTACTCATATCAAACCTTATTACTTCTAATTGTGCCCTAGTTTTCAGACTAGGACAAAATTTATCAAACATACCTAGATCCATACTTTCAAAACAAAAAATTCCACTTATATTACCTTTAAAAAAGCACAAAGCTTTCAGATCTTGCCTCTTTAATAAAAAAAATTCACTGATCTTACCTGTTTTATTTACATCTGCCTCCTTTCTTAGCACAGAGCTTCACAAGTTAAATAGAATACCACACACTAAAGAAATAGATATACACACAAAGATTTCTTTCTTTTCCTCAGTTCCCATCAATCACAGTTTCAGAACCCGACAACGAAACCATTTGTTGGCATAGGGGCAGACCCAGGGTTCAACGCTTCAACAACGCACCAAAAAAACCCTAAATACTGGCCCTTTCAGCAACACTTGCGAAGCAGATGAAGTCTCACCCGAGGTAGAGGCAGGGCTAGTTGCAAGACTCCAATGTCTGCAACCTTAGATGGGACACAGATCTGTGATTAAAATACTCTAACAAAGAACTTAGTAGTTGTCATTCATTAGTATTTAACCTTTGTCTACAACACAGATAAACTCTAATTACAACGCAATGCAGTATTCAACAAGATTCAACACATTCAAGCACTAAGAACATCAACATAGATTAGATAATATCTAGCATCTTATTCACATTAAAAGGTACTGAGGTATCATATTCATCTAAGAATACATAATTACACTAAGCACTAATCATATGAACCGTAAAACAACCATAATGCACAAAGAAAACACAACACAGGATATACATGGTTCACCCCCAGCCTGGGGCTATGTACACCAACTCTTCTTCTCTTTATTGTCTTGTATCAATATTCTACATGCACAGAGCATCAAAAGGTCCTACTCCGCATAGGACAAGAGATTTGGGCGTACCTCGCCAGATCCTCCTTCCCCAAGCTAGGTTATAGCACAAATCCTTTACATAATCTCTTACAGTCACTTTCACTTAGCCTTGCAAGTCTCACACAATATGCACAAAGCATGTACAATTATCACTTTCACATAACACATTGGCCTTCACTTGCCCTTATCAACTAACATCTCATACTTGCGCACCTACTTACATCGCCTATATTTCTATTTATACATTACAAAATGGGCCTAAACATGGGTAAACCCATGGGCCGACATCCCCATACCCATTACATAAGCCCAAAACCCAAAAATCCCTAAAAAGGGGCTGAGATCCTGCAATATCTACTTTGACTTGTGCTCCGCCTTCGACATCCTGTCAAAGTCCCAAAATAGGTCAAAATTGACCAAGGATCTCCAAAACTTGGTCAAGGGACAACAACATATTTAGTATAAATAGGAGTCGAGGCTATGAGAATTTTTGTCTTGGATATTATTGTAATAGAGCTTTGCTCTGTTAGAGGTTGCCCCCTCGAAGAGGCAACTGAACATTGCTCTCGGTAATCAAAATGTTATTTCTAGTGTTATTTTTCTATCATTTTGGTATTATCATGGTGTTGTTCTGGTTATATTGTTGTTCATCTACCATTTCTAGATTTTTTTTTTTATGCATACTTTTTATATCTAGAATATTACAAGTGGTATCAGAGCACCTTTCTCAGCAGAAAATTGTGGGTTAATTTATTTTCAGGGTAGAGATGCATTCCAATGTCTTTAAGCTACAAAGATCTGTCATTACGTGCATAAAACCATAGTCGTGGATTCATACACGTAGGAAATACAAGTGGTGCTTAAGCGCACATCTGTTGGCCACCCTTGTAACCCCTGTTGGTACCCCTTTGAGTGGCAGTGCATCAAAAAACACTTGTATACAGATCAACCTAGATCTCTTGAAGCCCTCCGTAGATAAACCAATCAGTCGCCTGACTTCTATAGTGTCACCGAGAACAACACTCGAGAATATACTCTCTATTACCTGGGTAGTCGGGTAGTACATATAAGGGTATGGTCTAGCCTCCTTAGTTGGTGCCCTGAGATATCAGGCTGAGTACTACTGGTGGACCCCGCACGTATATTAGAGAGCTATAACATAGGGAAAAACCTTGTCTGTAGAACCCTTGAATACCCTAACCCTTGGGAAGGAAACAAAAATAGAACCAACAAGATCTATTGTCGTGCTGCATTGTCTTCTGCATTCTGGCTGCAAAATTACTACACATTTCTTCCTGTTAAGCATTTGGGAATTTTCTCACTGCAGTATTCTTCAGGACGGAGTATAACTCCTCAGGAGTAAAAAAAAAAAGTATAGTGGTCCCTACGACACACTTATTTGGGACCTATTCCATTGGATTCCCCTTTTCTCCCTGATTGTAATCATACCCTTCATTTTTAATCCTTTTTGTTTCAATGGACCAGACCCCTTCCTAGTTTCCCTATTTTTCTGCCTATCCCATTATATTTGCCTGCAAGCACTGATCATCGTGGTACCTATCACCTCTAAGTCTTTTTTTTTTGTGGTCCCACCCACCCATTTTTTCCTTACTCCCATGTGGTCCCACCCACCCATTTTTTGTGGAAGTTGTTTTGTCCCAGAAAAAAAAAAGAAAAAAAAACTTTTGTTCCTCGCCCTCGACCTGCTAATCCTAACCCCCCTGTTACTCCCCTCAAAGTCTAGAAACTAACTAGAACTGAAATGGTTGAATGCCACAACTGAAGGTTCTTTGCTATAATTGTGATGAAAAATATTTCCTTGCATGCCCTCATTGGCTTCTCGGCCCCCCAAACACTCAAGATCATTGGCTACATAAAGAACATGACGGTCATCATCCTTGTTGATAGTGATAGCACCCACAATTTTATTCATTGTCGCATTGCCTAGGAAACCAATTTCTATATTTGTGTTGTCAATAATTTTCAAATCATGATAGCCAATGGTGGGTCCATGAAATGTGGTGGGCAGTGTGAAAATGTTTGTCTTCAAATTGGACATTACTAACTGAAATATCATATGTTTTCCATTGACATGGGAGGTTGTGACATTGTGCTAGGTGTTGAATGGTTACACACTTTGGGTCCCATTCTTATGGATTTTAAGGAATTAACCATGCAATTCCAACAGGAAGGACAAAAGTATCAATTTCAAGGCCTCACCATTGGTTCTCCTGAGATCATTAGTTCCCATCATATGGAAACTCTCCTCAAGAAAGGCCACTTTGGTATCATTGCTCAACTCCATTCTATTCAAGTCGTTGAGACACCCTTTGTCCATCCTGACCTCTAAGCTATCCTTTCCAAACATCAAGCTATTTTTTCCATCCCTCGGGGCCTTCCTCCTTCTCGTGGTGTTCATGATCATTCCATTCCCCTTGTTCCTAGCAGTCTTCCTCCCAATGTTTTCCCTTATCGCCACCCCTTTTTCCAAAAGAATGAAATTGAGAAAATAGTGCAGGAATTTTGTTAAGCCCTAATATTGTCTCATCACCCCTTAATTGGGGCATATTACATTAGTAATGTTATTTTATTTATGTCAGATTTATTCCATTAGTTGTAATTATACCTTCTAGTCTCCTATATATACCAAGGAGACATTTTCATTTGGAATCATCTTGGAATTGTACATTTATGTGGGCATAAGGAGGTTTCCCCCTTGAAGAGGCTTATTATCTGATTTTCTCTCTTTTTCAAGGCATTGAGTACTTATTCTGAGGTTTTTCTATGCTATATTGATATGTGGTTCTTAACATATGGTATCAGAGCTCAAGGTGTTGGAGTTTTGCTGCTACATCTGAGACACCTTGAAATTTTCGCTATAAATTTTTTTCTACAACGTTTTAGAAGAAACGACTTGGAGGATATTTAGTAGACGGATCAAGGTACGGTGGTTTACAATTTCAGATCCCGAGGCCTTATAATTTTGGATATACATCCTGTGCAAGATAGGGTTCTGGAATCATCCTGAACTGAGTCATTGTGGAATTTTCGCTGTACAAAATTTTCTATAATGTTTCAGACCCCAAAATCCTAAGGATATTCATAGAAATTAGTAAGGTATTTGTGGTAAAAATTTCATCTTTTGGGTCATAGTACATTTGTAGATACACCCTGTGGAAGATAGGGTATCTGACTAGTCCTATTGACTAGTCTCAAGAAGGTGTTCTAGGTAAAACAATACTAACTTCTTACTAGAGTATCCAACATGAGTGAGACTGGTTGTATTGGATAGTGGATTGTCTGTAGTATTTATGGTATGAGTTTCAAAATTTATATCAATTATTTTGTGTGGGGAACGCTATACAAGTAACATCTCCTAGAAAGGCCAAAAATCAACAAGTTGTGGGGAAGTTACCGTAAATTCCACTTGGCACATCCAATTTTGATCAGACCTGTGGCATTGCAGAGAAGAAATATCAGAGAAATAAAAAAAAATAATGTTTCATACACAGAAGGGCCGAAACTTTGGAGATACAGCAGAATAAATATTGTCTAGTAGAACCACCTCAAAATCAAGGTTAAAAAGTGATACTTGGCGAACATGCCACCCAAAAAGGGAACTTCTACACCAAATAAGCCTCCATATAATCCTACATGGAATCTTGATGAAGGTGAAGAAATGCGTAGGGACATAAATGATTTACAAAAGAAGACAATAACAAAAGATGAACTAAAAGAGACGATGGAGGGTTTAAAAACAGAGATCATGGAAGGATTGAAAAATTTCATAATAGAGAGGACACATGAAAGTGAAAATGTATCCCATGAAATTCATGATGAGGACACAAGGAAGGTGAATCAAGAATGAAGAAATTCCAACTTTGGGCTGAAGAACAACCACGTTCCTAAGATCGATATGAGGAAGTTTGATGGAAATGACCCAATCACATGGATACTTCAGATGGATCAATTATTTGATCTACATAATGCGCCACATACACAAAAGGTACAAATTGCTTCTTTATATTTAGAAACCAATCAATTTGTATGGTATCGATGGCTTTGCTCTCGCAAATCACTCATCACTTGGACAATTTTCACGGAAGAAATGATAGCACACTATGAGGGTACAAGGAGCAATACCTTCTTTAGCCAATTGATAAATCTCAAGCAAAAGGGTTCAGTTACAGAGCACATCGAGAACTTCCCAATATTGAATATAAAGGTAACAAATATTCCAGATGAGCACCTGATTGATGTATTCATAGGAACTTTAAAGGATAACATTCAACACGAGGTTCTCCTTTGGGAACCCAAATCATTGGAGAATGCATTTAAGGTGGCAAGAAATGTTGAAAGTAAAAATATGGGTATGGCTACTAGAAGGACCAATCCCAACATCTATAGAGAGAATAATTCTCCTTCTTCTAAAACACCTCAACAATTGGAGGAAATAAAAGCAAAAGGTTTATGCTTTAATTGTGACAACAATCATAGTAACGAACATAAGTGTGGTGAGAAGAAATTATTATACATAGATTGTGAAGAGGAAGAAGAACAAGAACAAGAACCATCTCAAGATGAAAACGTAGAAGCAATTTTGTCTGAAGAGTTGACTCCCACGATATCGTGTAATGCATTGGCTGGAATTAACACTCCTCAAACCCTCAAGATCGAATGATACATTAAAAAGAAAAAGGTAATTGTCCTAATTGATTCTGGCAGTACTCATAATTTCATTCACTATAAATTAGCCAAAGCTCTCAATTGCTTTGTATATCCAATGCTAGAGTTTCAAGTAATGATTGCAGATGGAGGAACTATCAATTTCTCAGGAAAATGAAATAAGATCAATATTACTATGGGGGAATATGTAATGAATAGTCCAATGATTTCTATACCCATGGGTCGTGATGATGGTGTACTAGGAATCCAATGGTTACAATCGTTAGGAACAATGACTTTTGATTTTCAAGAACTTTTCATGAAATTTTCAGTGGAAGGAAAAGAAATTGAGTTAAGAGGTATCACAGTGAAACCCGGTAAGGTGATAAGCTCAATGGCATGAAAAAATTATTGAAAAAGGGGCATCAAGGTGTTATTGCACAACTATGCTCACTAGATGTTCAAACATCTAAGCCATCTATTCCTCAAGATCTCCAAGGGATCATTGATAAACATTCCAAAGTATTTGAAGACATTCCCAAAGGTCTTCCACCCACTTGAAATCATGATCATGAAATTCACCTAATTCCTGGAAGTGTTCCTCCTAACATCAGGCCATACAGATACCCTTATGCCCGGAAGAGTTAAATTGAGCACATGGTTGAAGAAATGTTAGAGGCGGGCATTATTAGACCTAGCCAAAGTTCTTACTCTGCACCAGTGGTAATGGTATTCAAGAAAGATGGCTCATGGCCTATGTGTCCAGATTATAGAGAAATCAATAAGATCACTATTAAAGATAAGTTTCCTATTCCTGTCATTGATGAGTTGTTATATGAACTACATGGAATAATCTATTTCACAAAATTGGATCTTCGTTCAGGGTATCATTAGATTAGAATGAAGGAAGAAGATATCAAAAAAACAACATTCCGAACTCATGAAGGCCATTATGAATTTTTGGTCATGCCTTTTGGCCTTACAAATGCACCTTCCACATTCCAAGGGTTGATGAATTCCATTTTCAATCCCTTCCTTCGAAAATTTGTGTTAGTATTTTTT
>ML804018.1:91367-132032 GCA_009831015.1 Picea engelmannii | reverse complement strand
CACTTCTTCTCTAAAATAAAAATCTAAGGTTCAAGCAGTGGAAGATCACATCGAGCATCAACAACAAGTTCTCCAAATCTTAAAGGACAACTTGACCATGGCACAAAATCGCATGAAACAACAAGCAGATCAACATCGTAGTGAAAGAATTTTTGAAGTAGGGGATTGGGTGTTTTTAAGACAACCATACAAACAAATGTCCCTCAAGCAAGCCAAAAAGGATAATAAATTATCACCAAAGTACTATGGCCCTTATAAGGTGTTTCAAAAGATTGGTACTATGGAATACAAATTGGAGTTGCCTGCATCTTCACAAGTACACCCAGTTTTCCATGTTTCATGCTTAAAGAAGGTTATAGGTGACAAGATCCCAGTTTAAAATATATTGCTAGAACTTGACGAGGAAGGAAAAATCATATTGGAGCCTGAAGCCATCACTAACACAAGAGTTTTCCAGCTGAGGAATAGATCCATTTCAAAGTATCTCATTAAATTGATGAAACTACCGGCTGAAGATTCCACTTGGGAAGATGAGTCTTTTATACAGAAGCATCCAGAGTTACTCAAGCATTGTGGACAACACTTGTCTCAAGGGGAGGGGAATGTTAAGCCCTAATATTGGCTCATTACCCATTAATTAGGGCATATTACATTAGTAATGTTATTTTATTTATGTCGGCTTTATTCCATTAGTTGTAATTATACCTCCTAGTCTCCTATATATACCAATGAGACTTTTTCATTTGGAATCATCTTGGAATTGTACATTTATGTTGGCATAAGGAGGTTTCCCCCTCGATGAGGCTTATTATCTGAATTTCTCTCTTTTTAAAGGCGTTGAGTACTTATTCTGAGGTTTTTCTATGCTATATTGATATTTGGTTCTTAACAAATTTTTCCAAGTGGGTGTTATCCGCCCTAGTACCAGCCCTTATTCTTCCCATGTGGTCATGGTACTTAAGAAAGAAGGTACTTGGCACATGTGTACCGACTTTCATGCCCTCAATAAGCTCACCATCCCCATTCCTGTCATTGATGATCTCTTGGATGAGTTGAGTGGTGCTCAATACTTCACTAAACTTGATCTACGTTCTAGCTACCACTAGATATGCATGCAAGAAGATGACATACCCAAGATTTCCTTTCGAACTCACGAGGGTCACTATGATTTTTTGGTCATGCCCTTTGGCCTATGTAATGCCCCCTTCACCTTCCAAAGCCTCATGAATCATGTCTTCCATCCCTTTCCCCGTCATTTTGTCTTAGTTTTCTTTGATGATATTCTCATCTATTGTAAAACTTGACAATCTCATCTTTCCCATGTGGACCAAATTCTCCATCTACTCTCGTAGCACCAAATTTTCCTCAAACAATCAAAATGTGTTTTTGGTTCCTCGAAAGTCGAGCACTTGGGTCACATTCTTGGAAAGTCCGGTGTCAGGGTGGATCCTAAAAAGATTGAAGCTAAGAAAGATTGGACTCACCCAAAGACTCTCAAAAGCTTGCGTGGATTTCTTGTTTTAACAGGTTATTATCTCAAGTTTGTTAAGAATAATGGAAATATTGCCGCACCTCTCACTGCTCTCCTTAAAAGTAATTCTTTCACTTGAACTCCAACAGTTGCTCAGGATTTTCAAACCTTGAAGATGGCTATGTGCACCACTCCAGTCTTGGTCCTTCCTGATTTCACAAAGACCTTTGTCCTGGACTGTGATGCTTCCAGGAAAGGAATTGGCGTCGTCCTTATGCAAGAGGGTCGACCTTTGGCCTTTACCAACAAACAACTATCAGAGAAAAATTTGGGAAAATCAATCTATGAAAAGGAAAATTTTCCTATTTTGCATGTCGTGGATATTTGGCACCCTTATCTATTTGGGAAAAGAATCCAAATTAAGACAGATCATCAAAGTCTCAATTATTTTCTAGAACAACACCTTTCCTCCCCCAAGCAACAAAAATGGGTGACTAATCTCTTTGGATATGATTATGAGATCATTTACAAGAAAGGAAAAGACAATGTGCTTGTTGATGCACTTTCTAGAAAATATGAAGATGAAGGGTCCCTTTTTTCTCTCTTCTTCATTGTACCAGATTGGCTCTAAGTTGTTCGCCAGGAATGGCTACAAGATTCCAAAAGTTTGCATCTGATACAACAATTGCAGTCCAATTGTCCAGTCTCCTCGAGGTACTCTTGGCTCAATGATGAACTTCGATACAAAGGCCATTTGTATTTAAGTACCCAGTCAAAACTTAAATCCATGGTACTTTTTGAGCTTCATGCTACACCCACAGCTGGGCACTCAGGGTTTACCAAAACCTATGACTGGGTCAAACATTCTTTTTTCTGGGATGGTATGAAACAAGACGTTCATAAATTTGTGGCTGAATGTGATGTGTCTCAACACAAGAAGGGAGAAACAGTCAAATCTCCTGGCAGACTTAAATCCACGGTACTTTCTGAGCTTCATGCTACACCCACAACTGGGCACTCAAGGTTTACCAAAACTTATGACCGGGTTAAACATTCTTTTTTATGGGATGGTATGAAACAGGACGTTCATACATTTGTGGCTGAATGTGATGTGTGTCAACGCAACAAGGGAGAAACAGTCAAATCTCCTGGCACACTACAACCGCTTCCGATTCCACCTTCTATTTAGTGGGATATCTTATGGATTTTATTGTAGGCTTACCGAAATCGAGAAATAAATCAGTCATCATGGTGGTAGTTGATCGTCTTTCCAAATATGCTCATTTCTTTTCTCTTCAACACCCATTTACAACCTCCACTGTGGATCAATTTTTCATGGACCAGGTCTTCAAGCTTCATGGCATGCCACATTCTATTGTTTCTGATTACGACCCAACTTTCACCAGGAATTTTTGGCAAGAACTATTCAAGCTCCAAGGCACCCAATTGCATCTCAGCATAGCTTATCATCCCCAGACTGATGGTCAAACTGAAGTGGTCAACAAGTGTTTGGAAACATATTTGAGTTGTTTTTCATCGAAGAGGAAAAATTAGTGGGCTCAATGGTTACCACTAGATGAATGGTGGTACAACACTTCTTACCATACAACTACCCGTATGACTCCTTTTGAAGTGACATATGGACAAAATCCACCTTCAGTTCTCTCATAGTTTCTAGGTGTCTCGAAGGTCTAGGCAGTTGACCAAATGCTAACAATTCGAGAGGCTATTCTTCATACCCTCAAAGAGAATTTGGTAATGGCCCAGAATCGCATGAAGCAACAAGAAGATCAAGGTCGCTCTGAACATCAATTTGTAGAAGGGGATCAGATGTTCTTTGAATGCAACCTTACAAACAAAATTCCCTCAAGGCCAACCATTTTCGAAAACTGGTGCCCAAATTTTATGGTCCTTATACAGTTCTCAAGCATGTGGGACATGTGTCCTATCAGTTAACTTTGCCCAATCATTCTAAGCTCCATCCCGTTTTTCATGTTTCATGCTTAAAGAAGGTGATTGGAACTAAGTGCCAAACTCAAACCGACCTTCCCGATTTGGACGAAGAAGGCTCCATTTGGATACAACCACAAGTAGTTTTGGACCAGCGTGAGCATCGTCTGTGTCAACGAACCATCAATGAATTGTTAGTCTAGTGGAAAGATACAACTCCATCAGATGCCACTTGGGAACCAACTACTATTATGCAACATTTTTCTCATCTCAAGCCTTGAGGACAAGGTTGTTTTTAAGGGGGAGGACATGTTAGGGACCTAACCCCTCACGTAGGTAGAATAATATATTTCCATGTAATAAAGGTCAATATTAATAAGGCCTAGCAATAAAGAAGAATAAGTCCAATGTAAGAAGACCTAATAGAAGCTTCCGCTTCTAGAAGGATCTTCCTCTAGATTGTTCTTTTGATAGACATATTTAGTATAAATAGGAGTCGAGGCTATGATAAGTTTTGTCTTGGACATTATTGTAATAGAGCTCTTCTTTGTTGGAGGTTACCCCCTCGAAGAGGCAAGTGAACATTTCTCTCGATAATCAAAGTGTTATTTTTCTATCAGTCTGGTATTATCGTGGTGTTGTTCTAGTTATATTGTTGTTCATCTGTCATTTATAGCTATTTATTTATGTTCTGCATACTTTTTATATTTGGAATATTACAGAGAGAAAAGAAGAGTAGGGAGAGAGAGAAATGGGGATGATAGGGAGTTAAAGAGATATGGGGAGAGAGAGGTAAAGAGAGGGAGGGAAGAGAGGGGAAGGGAGAGAGAGAAAAGGGTAGGGGAAAGAGGGTGACAGAGGGGTATGGGAGAGAGAGAGAGAGAGAGAGAGAGAGGGAGGGAGGGCGAGGAGAGAGAGAGAGGGGGAGGGAAAAAGGAAGGGAGAGAGAGTCTGGCAGTGGGGGTTTGATGAGGGAGGGAGAGGGGGAGATATAAAGAGAGGCAGGGAGGGAGAGAGAGGTGTAAAGAGAAGGGGGGCAGGAGGAGTGGGGGATAGACAAAGGAAAAGATAGAGAGAGGGAAAAATGAGGGAGAGAGAGTGAGAGGAACATGAGGATACATAGAGAGAGTGAGAATGTGAGAAAGTGATTTAGAGAGAGAGAGAGGTCATAGAAAGAGGGGAATATAAAGGGAGGGATGGAGATAGGAATACAATGTGAGAGTGGGGGAGAGAAAGTGAGTGAGTGAGATAAAGAGAGTTTGGGAGGGATAGAGAGATGGGGAGAGACGNGAGAAGGGGAGATAGGAAGGGGGAGAGAGAGGTGGAGATGAGATGGAGAGAAAGGGAGTGTAATATCCCACACTTGTGAGCACATGTTATTGATTTATTCTTTGAGGACACTTGTGTGCAAGTGATCCGGTTATAGTACATGGTTATTTGTTTCTCTTATGGATTTTTATGATGATGTTGATGGTTGTGATTTAATGTTATTTTATATATATTTATTGGTAGATGCTATTCACGAGTTTTCCCCGAGTGTGCACGACACTTGACAGATTGTGAGTGTTGATGGAATCAATGGACCTCCTTGGACTCTGGATTGAGTCAGGGAGTACATTGTATTGGTTTGAGTATTCCATTTATGCATATGTGACATATGATCGATTATAGTATGATTTTGTATATGGATCATTGACAGTGTTTCATTGATGGATGGAGGTTGACGAATGCTTGCTAATATGAATCACATAAAGAGTAAAGGGGCCATGCACATAAACCATATATTGAGGGAGAGGTGTGACAACATCCTTGTCACATCCTACTATCACTCCTGTCGTGGCTCGAATTATAGGTTAACGATTACCTGGTTCGAGAGCTCCACGATGTCGTGAGGGAAGACTGAGAAAGTCACTCACAAAGATTTTAAGGGGCGTGCAATAAGGCGGGGTCCTTATTCCTTAGTTAGTCTCTCACAAGGTCGTTCGAATGGAGTGTTGACTCCAAAGGTTGGACAACTACCAAAACCAGTCAAAAGGCGAGTGACACCCTTAGAGCACGAAGTTGCATCTTGAAGGGCACGTTGCGTAAGTAACACTTGATTCAATGAATTTTGGTGGCCTAATACACGTGTGCAAGAAAATACAAAATTGGAATTTAATATAAGAAAAGAATAAAAGTGAGAGAATATGTGTACGCATAGAATGGTCTCTGGAGCCTAATTACCACTAGTTTAACTAGAAGAAGACTTGTATTTTAACTCAACTCGGATTTAGTAAGGTGTTAGTCATTAATTGAGAATATGGAGAATAAAGAGACAACTATGAGTGATTTAAGGAGTGAATTGAGAATTGTGAGGGAAATTGAATATTAATTAAAACAAAATATGGGATTACTTGTGCAACTTGGTGAGAGGGTGACAAGTGTAAGGGGGGCTAAATTCTAAATTATTTAATTAAAAAGAAAATTAATTGTGGAAATGGAGATGTGTGAGTAAGAGAATTTCTATAAAGATAATGGTCAAGATGGGAAAGGTATCACACTGGTTATTGGTAAGGTTATGCTTGTCTGGTTTTACTTGTGAGAGTTGGGATACCTAGTTTAGAATAAAATGGTGGCTTTACCTTGGGATGTAAGCTTGGAGCTAGAATATTTCTAATTTTATGTGCGTGGCCTCTTTGCGGCTTGGGGGCTAAGGAGAATAAGAGTACATGGTATTTTCATTTAAGCTAAATTGTAATAAGATTGGATTACATATATTTATGTGACTTTGTTAAAACTTTAATATCGGAATTTTGCAAGTTTATAGATAAATGTGAATATGGAACGGGATTTTCTAGCTCTGACACCATTCAATTTTTATCTGACTATCTGGAAGTTTTATTTGTTGTCCTTATTTATAATCCATTGGATTCTCTTTATTGAATCTGCTACTATATATTGTAACCCGCATGCACATTCCTTCGACCACTGTTAGAGCTGCTCATTAAATGCTTACCTTGATGATCAAAATTCAAACAACTACAACGAAATAGGAAACGTTCGAAAAGGAATTCACTGTGTAATTAATGGATCTTTTGGGATTGAATTCGTAGTAGCTATTCTAACTTCGAATTGATGCGTTCTGTGTGAAAAGAGTATTTAAATAATGTGTTAGTTCTTCCAAATTTACTGTGTAGTTATTGGTTTCTCTAAAGTGAGTGGCGTAGTTAATTTTTCCATTTTCAAACATGTATGATCTGTGTGGATGGCGTTAAGAAAACTAAAGACCCGACCCCTTTTTGATTCGCTGTCACTTAAAGATTTAACCCAATTTTCGTTTCTTCCTTCAATTTTGTAAAATAATTGTTGAGGGAAGGGGGTTCGCATTTTCTTATTTGTGAGAAATTCCCTTGACTCTTGAGGGAAAGTATTTGTTGTAGTAGATGCGTTGGTCCCTAAAAACTCTAAGCGTTGGAAGGTACAGGGTAAATAAGACTTACCCTAAGACTCTTGCTTCATGCGAGAGCCACCTTGCAGCGATACACGTCACCTTAAAAGAGGATTCACCACCTACTTTAGGAGGATTCCATATATGGTTCAAGGACGATTTTCAAAAAAATTTACCCAAGTTTTTCCTTAAATTTTTAAAGGGTGTTATCTAGGGTAAACAAAATTCATTTGTGAACAAAAATTAATAATAGAACAACATTTGTAAGAGATTTAATCAAAGGGCAAACTTGAACTTCTCCCAAAAACATTTGTAAGAGATTTAATCAAAGGTCAAACTTGAACTTCTCCCAAAAAGATTTTGATAATTTAAATTTTATAAGTAAAATTTATATTTAACATGCTTATTTGTGAGGTGAGTAATCCTTAATTTAAATTGATTTCCTTAAAGTTAGTTGAGAACTAACTCCAATATTTTATTCTTACATAATGCATGATGACAAGTGTAAACTTAGTCTAAAATGCAAAACTTAGACTTATCTCCCTAAAATATTTAATGAAGTTAAATCCTTATCTTTAAACATGCATAATTGTGTTGAGAATCATCTTTAACTTGACTTCCTTTCAGTTAGTTGAGAGCTAACTCCTTTATTAATTCTTGCATAAGTGTATTACAGCTGTAAATGGTTGAATTTTAAAGGAAAAACTAAATCTTATCTCCCCACAAAGTTATTTATCAATTTTCTATTCTTATCTTAGACATACATAAATGTATTGTGTATAGTCCTAAATGTATTGTAACTTAAACTTGATTCCTTTAAGTTAGTGGAGATGTATTCTTATTTTTGGTTTCTTGCAAAGCATAACTTTTGTATAACTATGGTGTAAGAAGTAATAAATTTAACAATTTTAGTTAATTTGAAGAAGTTCTATTTATATTATATCATGTAATAGATAGGGATTCTAAAGATCAAGTATATCAACTTTACATCTTGAACACACTATTTTAATAGTTATTGATGAAATAGAAGGAAAAGATTTATTCAATGTTTTGAAAGAAAAAAACCTTACACCCACTTAACTAGGGTAAATGTGCTTGTAGATATTATAAAAGTTTGATGACTACTTGAGCAAACGATTCTTTAGGTTGTGCACAAGATTGCACATTCTTAGATAGTTAAACTTGGTGTTCTACATGATCGTTAAGTTACGTCCGTTTTTGGATTACCAATTTGTACACTAGGCTTGATAGTTCTTAGTATATTGATTGTTATTGCATAAAATTTGGGTATTTTGTGTTTTTAATATTAATGGTGTCACTCTTATAGTTGTTACTTATTTATTTTTAGATCCTTGAAAGTCGTTACATTAGGGGAATTAGATACATCCTTGTTCCTCAAAACAATCACCAGTCTTGAGACCTTAAATGGTCAAAATCAATCGGAAGAATCCTGGACTTGAGCATTGATTATGTGTCTTGGAGGTCCTAACGTTGCAAGATAGGTTGGGTGGGTAGTTATCATTGCTATCTTCATGTGATATGGTTGTTAAATAATTAGTGATGTTGCTTTCAATTGATTATGATGAGATTGATTGGTGATTATTAATTTATGTCGTGACGCATGTCTCTTGTAGTAACGATTGGTTTAAAAAAAAATATTTACCTTTTGTACATAACTAAATGGAGACGTAACAGAGGGGGCGTTACATATGGTATCAGAGCGTTTTCAACCCCACGAATTGGGATCATTATGCCTTCCACTATAATAACCACTTGATTAATAACTTATCGCTAATTAAAATTGAAATTTGTCCCTGTAGGTAATCATGCTCAGAGGACGTCAAGGAGGTAGACGATGTGGTGCTAGGGGAAAAGGTGCAACGCCTCTAGCAGAATCCACGCCAAAGGGGTCTAACCCCCAAGGAGAAAAAAAAGCCATTGGGCAGGAGAAGGTTGCAATGGGAGATGTGGTTGGTTTGATGAGGCCCTTTCAGAGGATGTCAGAGGCCTTGATTAACCAACTACATAGAGAGGAGGCCAAAGCATCTGTACCCAATGAGGGTTCACATCACACTCCAGTTGGAGTTGATGGAATTCATAGAGAAATTGAGAAGGTGAAGTTTCCTGATTTCATGGGTGCCACAGACGACTTAACCACCGAGGCATTGTTGGAGAACATGGTGATGTGCTTTGCACTTCGTGACTAGACCTCCAACATGAAAGTTCGCATGACAGTCTTTCAACTAAAGGAGAGTGTCTTCTATGATGGAATACGCTCCTACCTCAACTCAACATGGTCGTCCAAGACGTGTCATGGGAAAGTTTCGAGGAACAGTTCTGGGATAGGTGTTTGTCAGAGGAATTTATTGAGCATCAACTCAATGAGTTCAATGCTTTATGATAGGGTGGTCGTACGGTGCTAGAGTATAAGGCCCGATTCATGGAGCTTCTTAGGTATGCTCCACATCTTAACACGGAGAATCTAAAGGTCAACAAGTTTGTGTTCGGCCTTAACTTCAACATTCGTACAAAGGCAAGGATCCTAATGCCTTAGACATTGCACGATGCAGTCCAAAAGGCCCTCATAGCTGAGGAAGAGATGACCAACGGGGGTTAGGGTAGGACTCCTGCAAGACCAAATGGACATACGACCTCAAGAACATAATAACATCATACACCAGCCAAAAAGACATCAGGGTATCAAGATATTTCTAGAAGACCCGTGTTCATGATACCAAGACGACCAACTCCTCTGCAGAGGGATCCCTATAGAGGACCACCATATTAGTAGCATTGTCGCCTACATCAGTTGAAATTTAGGCCTGTTTATTAAAATAGATTAAGATCTTAGACTGGTAGGCCAACAGTTTCTACTTTGGGGACCAGGAGTACTGGACCGAAGATCGGATGTTGGACATGTGGAGAGCCACATTACCAACGAGATTCTCTGGTTGAGAAGGCCAGAGCGACTGGATCAACATGACACACTACAGTTGGAGATTTGGGCAAAGCCGACATAATTCATGTAGCGGTGAATAACCACCAGGTTGAGAACCAGTCCAGTGTGCTCAAGACGTGAAGTATGATCACCGACCAGGTTTTTAGTATTTTGATAGATCCATGTGCTACAGAGAGATTTATTTCTAGTGCAGAGCTAAAGATAACTAAGGTAAAGGCAGTCGAGCAAGACGAGTTTAGATATGTAGAAATGGCTTCGGGTGCCAAACAAAAGGTTGGAGGAAAGGTTATAGACTATAGCATTAACTTGGGAGAATTTGTAACGAAATCCAACCTATATGTCATGATCTTAGGATCTTACGAAATAGTGATCGGTATGGACTAGTTGGAATCACATGATGTGATACTTAACTGTAAGATGAAACAGTTAAGTTTGACGAATGATGAGGGACATAGAAGAGTGATTGTAGGAAGAAACCAGGGAGTGTCCTTGAGGTTCATATCTTCCCTACAACTATAGAAGAGCATACACAAGGGATGTAAGTTATATACAATCTTAGTGCCAAACAAAAGGGGCGAGGTGAAAGGATTAGAAAACATTCCGGTAGTACGAGAGTTTGCTGACGTGTTTCCAAGAGAGTTACCAGGTTTTCTGCTCGAAAGAGAGTTGGAGTTTACCATCAACTTAAAACCTGGAATAGAATCGATATAAAGAACGCCTTATCATATGTCAACGCCTGAGTTACGGGAGTTGAAAATGAAATTGAAGGAGTTGTTGGACTTCACACTTATACATCCAAGTGTGTCACATTGGGGTGCACCTATTATTTTCATAAGGAACAAGGATGGATCGAGGAGACATTGTATTGACTACCATCAACTGAACAAAGTGACGATCAAGAACCAATATCCGTTTCCAAGAATAGATGATTTGTTTGATCAAATGAAGGGTGCAACAGTGTTTTCTAGGATCGACTTGAGATCCGGATATCACTCGTTACAAATTAAAGAGGAAGATATTCCTAAAACCGCATTTAAGGCAAGGTTCAAACACTATGAGTTTACAGCTCTGTCGTTCAGACGGACAAACGCCCCGAGGGTATTCATGAGTTTGATGAATGGAGTGTTCCGCGGATACTTAGACAAGTTTGTTCAAGTATTCATTGATGACATAATGATATATTCTCGGACGATGGAAGAACATGACAAACATTTAAGCTTAGTACTGCATTTTTTAGGAGAAAACAAATTATACGTGAAACTATCGAAATGTTCTTTTCACCAATCAAAGATTCATTACTTGGGGCACATTATATCCAGTGAAGGTATAGCTATGGATATAGCGAAGGTAGAGGCTATTATGAAATGTCTCGCATTGAAAAACATACAAGAAGTATGCATCTTTATGGGTTTAGCTAGATATTACAGATTGTTCGTCGAAGTTTTTTCGAAGATGGCAAATCCAATCACGAAATTGCAGAAGAAAAACATGAAGTTTTTATGGACCAAGAAATGAGTGGAAGCATTTCAAAGGCTCAATGAATTTTTGATGACAACGACGATACTAAAATTCCTCGACATGGATAAGGAATTCTTGGTATGCATAGATGCATCCAAGGAAGGATTAGGCATAGTTTTGATGCAAGACAGTCAAGTGATCGCTTACATTTCAACGAAACTGAGAAAGCATGAGGATAACTACCCAACATATGACTTGGAGTTATTGACGATTGTATATGCCTTGAGAGTTTGGAGACACTATATGATTGGAAGAAAATTTGAAATAAAGACAAATTACTATGGGTTGCATCACATATTTACGTAGAGTGACTTAAATGCACGACATAGGCATTGGTCAAAATTACTTAGCGAATACGATTTTGGGATGACATACATCAAACGAACGGTGAATAGAGTCGCAGATGCATTGAGTTGGAGCCCACACATATTCTTGGTAATGCCTCTTTAGACTAATCTTAGAGAAAAGATTCTATCTATACAGATCGACGATGATTGGTACAAAGAGGTTAAGGAAAATATTAGGCAAGACACCATGATGGTACCAAGGTTTAAAGGATATACATTGGACAATGAAGGATTGATGAGGTATAATAACAGGATTTACATACTTCCTAATGATGAATTAATAAGTTTGATCTTAAGCAAAGCTCATAGAGTAGTGTACATGGCTCATCTGGGAGTCATGAACATGAGGGCATACCTTAAGCCATTATTCTTCTAGAAAGGAATGAAAGATAACATAGTTATGTGGTGCGATGTCTAGAATGTTAACAAGTGAAAGATGAACATATACATCCAATAGGATTATTACAACCACACGCTATGCCAAAATAAAAATGGGAGGTCATTTCGATGGAATTAATAGTTGGATTTCCAATGACGACAAGGAGACATGACTCATTTTTTGTGGTAGTTGACACTCTGATGAAGAGTGCACATTTTATTCCTATACGTACGACATATCAGGCTCCATACATAGCTAGAGTTTTTGTTCGCGATATTGTGAGATTACATGGGGTACCAAGAAGGATCATATCCGATCAAGGATCAATGTTTACATGACGATTTTGGACCAGTTTCCAAGAGGCTTTGGGAACGCAACTGAACTTTAGTACAATGTATCACCCTAAGACAGATGGGAAGACAGAAAGAACGAACCAAATTTTGGAAGATATGTTGTGTATGTATGTGATGGACCAAAAACAATGTTGGGAAGAGTTCTTGCCACTGGTAGAGTTTGCATATAACAAGAGATATCAAAGTAACATTAAGATGGCACCGCTTGAGTTTCTTTATGGGCAACCATGTCAGATGCCATTGAGATGGGATCGACTTGAGGATAGGGTCTTGGTAGGACCAAAAGAGATCCAATAAATGGAAGAACAAATGAAATCGATAAGACAAAGGATTAAAGAAGCACACGATCGGCATAAGAGTTATGCTAATGTACATTGCGCTGACCGCAATTATGAAGTTGGCGACCACGTTTTCTTGCGGGTGAAACCACACAAGAGTTCAATCAAATTCAGAAGAGGTTCTAAACTCTCTCCTAGGTTTGTGGGGCCTTTTGAGGTAGTGGAAAAGAAAGGATCCATGGCTTATAGATTAGCCTTTCCTAATTCTTTGAGGCGTATGCATGATGTTTTTAATGTATCTATTTTGAAGCATTATGTTAATAGTCCTACACATGTGATTTACATGAGTTCTTTGCAGGTGTCAGACGAGAGTGCACTCACAGTGGAGCCAATCCGCATTCTGGACCATCACATTTGACAACTACGACATCAAACAATCGATCAGGTCAAGGTCCAGTGGGACAATTATAGTCCACACTCAGTGACCTGGGAGGGCACATATGATATGCACAAATAGTTTCCTTACTTTTTATATAGATTAGACATATAAATCTTGTTATATACTTTTATTACTGCATTTTATATATCGTGCAACTCCGGGACAAAGTTTAAAATAAGAGGGGGTGTATGTAACATCCAGCTCTTGAGAGAACATGTTATCAACTTATTCTTTGAGGACACTGATGTGGAAGTGATCCAGTTATAGTACATGATTATTTGTTTCGCTTATGGATTTTTATGATGATGTTGATGGTTGTGATTTAATGTTATTTGATATATATGTATTTACATATGCTATTGACGAGTTTTCCCTGAGTGTGCAAGACACCTGATAGATTGTGGATGTCGATGGAATCAATGGAAATCCTTGGACTCCAGATTGAGTCAGAGATTGGATTGTATTGGTTTGAGTATTTCATTTATGCATATGTCAGATATGATCAATTATAGCATGATTTTGTATATGGATCATTGACAATGTTTCATTGATGGATGCAGGCTGACGAATGCTTGTTAATATGACTCACATAAGGAGTAAAGGGGATATGCACAGAAACTAGATATTGAGGGAGAGGTGTGTCAGTGTCCCTATCACAACCTATTAGCACTCTCGTCATGGCTCAAATTGTAGGTTAACAATTACCTAGTTCGATAGGTCCACGATGTCTCGAGGGAAGACTGAGAAAGTCACTCATGAAGATTCTAAGGGGCACGCAATAAGGCGGGGTCCTTATTCCTTAGAATCCCTTAGTCTCTCACAAGGTCGTCTGAATGGAGTGTTGACTTCAAGGGTTGGACAACTACCAAAACCAATCAAAATTCGAGTGGCACCCTTGGAGCACGGATTTGCATCTTGAAGGGAACGTCACGTAAGTAACACTTGAGTTAATGAATCTTGGTGGACTAGAAAACCTTGAGCAAATAGTTAAACCTTGATAAATACTTAAGCATTGTCAGATTTAATTAATTAGTTAAGGATTGAAATTGTTAATTGTAAATCCCAAGTGAAAGTGTAATCCTATTAAAAATTAAACCTAAGTCTAAGTTATTGTAAGGAGACTAAACTAAATTATTAACTAAATCAAAAGGGGAATGAGGTAAATAAATTTAAGAATTAAGTAAAATGAAATAAACCTAAAGATTTGATTTAATACACATGTGTGAAAGAAAATACCAAATTGGAATTTAAGATAAGAGAGGAATAAAGATGGGAGAATAAGTGTATGCATAGAATGGTATCTAGAGTCTAACTATTTAGTGACCAACACCCATCTTTGGGTCCTCATATCCATAAACTAATAGTGAATAACATATGACATCATTTTTTTAAGGTGGACATTAATAAGTTTGATGGTTTTGATACATCAGAATGGATTTCCCAAATGGAACATTACTTCACTCTCCATTGCATTACTGATGACATAATGAAACATAGAGTGGGGGTATTTTATTTAGATCCATAATGATGGAAATGGTGGGAATATAATAAAAAATCCAATGCGGGCTACATTTCATGGAGTTAGTTTGTTAAAGTTATGCATGCATATTTCAAGAGAGATACTCACTATTTGGGATGGCTTACCAAGTTATTCCAAACAAGACCAATCAAAAACTTTATGGTATCCTTTGAGAAATTATCCATCTATATAGATAAACTAACAAATTATTTCAATTAAGAATGTTTTGTTAGTGACCTCAAGGAGGATATTCAAGCACAAGTTAAAATGTAGCATCCTGCTACATAGTTGGAAGCATATTATAGGGACATATAAGCAAATATTCATATCAATGCACAAACTAAAAAACCCTCCTTCATTTCTTACATTCTCCCTACTCGGGTTAATAATCCTAGCACAACCCATACTTATCCCTTGAAAGTAAAAATGTCATCTCTAGTGGAAATGGAAGACCACCAAAGATGTTGACTCTACTATAATTGTGATGGAAAATATGCTCTAGGTCATAGGTGTAAAGAACAAAAAATGTTCCAAATTTATATGACCACTCTCGCATTGACTAAAGAAACACTAGACTTATCGGTTGAAGACATAAGCACTCCTAATCACACAACTAACAAACTTCAATTTCCTTAATAATAACCCTTAATCTTTATGAGACATTTCAATTCCCCAAACCTTGAAACTTACAGGCTACATCAATCACTGAGAAGTTGTAGTCTTGGTTGAAAATGGTAGTACTAAATTTCATTGACAATTGAGTGGTACAAAAAACCCATTGTTTTTTCCACATGGTGCACAACCTCCAAATGATGATAGCCAATGGAGGCATGATGAAATGTTTGTGTGGATTTGAAAATGACAAACTCTATATGGGTGAATATCAACTAAAAAACCATCTATTTTCCATTAATATGGGTGGTTGTGATATAATATTGGGGGTAGAATGGCTATGCACTTTAGGACCTGTTACCATGGATTTCAAGAAACTATATATGAGTTTCACTAAATAAGGTCATTTAAACACCCTTCGAGGGATTCAACAAGGTCATCCTAAATACTCATCTCTCACCATATGGAGAAGTTATTAAAGAAAAGATACTTTTCCATTATTTCCCAGTTTAATTCCATATAGGTTATGGAAATCCCGACACAATAAATCCACCCAAACTTGCAACTAGTCCTCAACAAATATTATTAGGTATTTGAAACACCAAAAGGTTTATATCCTTCTAATGGAGATCATGACTATGGTATTCTCCATATTTTAGGAAGTAAACCATCAAATGCACATCCTTATTGAGACCCTTTTGCACAAAACAAAGAAATATAAATTTCATTCAGTAACAATTAGAGGTAGGGGTTATACATCCCAATATAATCCTTTAATCATCACCAATAGTTAAGGTGTTAAATAAGGAAGGAACTTGGTGCATGTGTCCTAATTTTAGGGCTCTCAATAATTTTATGATCAAGGACAAAATTCCTATGCCAGTTATTGATGATATGCTACATGAAATTCGTGGATCCAAGTTTTTCACTAAAATTGATCTTTGTTTAAGATACCATAAAATGGATTCACAAGATATACTTCAAGACATGTGAAGGTCATAATGATTTTCTAGTGATTCATTTTGGTTTTTGTAATGCTCCATTCAATTTCCAAAGCCTCGTGAACAAAATTTTCAAACCCTTATGATCTATAAACTACCTTGGTCATTCCATTGGAATAGTTTATCACAATAGATCTTATAAGATTTTGAAATCCTATATTATTCAATTTACTTTCTTAGATACGAGATTACTTTAATTACTAGATTACTACTTGAAATTATGAAAATAACTGTAACATGAAAATGAAAAAAATGACGAAAAGAACACACCATCCACACAAATGAACACAATATATATCCCAAGAAATTCAATATGGGAGAAAACCCAGCTAGAAGGTGAGGTCTATGCTCTACTCTATTTTCTTCAAATGCAAATACAAATACATAAGCACTCATTATGGATTTTCCTTTCACACTATGGCCTGTATGGTTGTTACATAATCTCTGCTCCACTATTATACTCTCAAAATACCACTCTTAGATGATCTACTCAAATATAGAACAAATGCAATGCTAAAGAGTGGAACCCTTTTTCCTCCTAGTGGTCTGATACTTAACATATCCCAATAGACAACTAGGGTTATGGTTTTGACTTCCTCAAGACTCAATTACTGATCAGGTTTGGACCATTTACAATCTTGTTGAAAATGCTGACGTTGCTAGCCAAAACATTTTGAGTAATGGGGGATAATGTGGCATCCACTCGTACCATGGTGGTCAACAAGGTATTTCAACTTGTGGGAGGAATAAATTTCATGTATGAGATATGATTAAGGAAATGTTTACATTGTTTTAAAGGTATTAGAGTGTAGAACTCCGTTGAGGGTGTGTAGGACCCCAATTTTCCAAACTGGGACCTGCCACTAAGATGGCCCTACAAGCCAATTACTCCAATGTTTTCCACCCAACAAATACCAATATAGATGAAAAATTATATGATGGTCCAATCTGGATCATACCTCCCCTTTTAGGGAGTAATTGGTCCCCAAAATATTTATTGAAAGAGGAAAGGAAATTTTTCCTCTACCTTGTCCCTGGAGTACCATCTTTTTCTACGATTTTTTCCTTTCAACCCAATCTTCTATAGGTCATGAAACCCCTATCTTGTAGATATAGAATTGATCTAAAAATCCTTATATACCACTTATTCATTTAAAATATACATATTATAATCTAACTTGATTCATAATTAATTCTTCATCATACTGAGGTGATTTACAGAAAAATGATGTTGTGCTTCTTATCCAAAAAATCTTACTGATGATTAATTTGAAGATTTATGAGATGACATAACATAAAATAAAAGAACTCAAATTACATATATATTGAGGACATATATTTACCTCATCTTCAAGTCCTCTGTAGACAATAAGGTTTCTCTTATTTATCTCAAAATGCCAAATTACACTATAATATGGACATTCAAAAACCAATTTTATGGATTCTCTTTAATTCCACTGCTCAAACCCAAAGAATGAATTCACCATTCAATTCCTTGTGAAATTATGAGAAATGTGCATATAAAGTCAACCATATTCTGAACTGGCTCAATTTTACCCTCTTCATGCACCAAACGATGCACTATGGTGTAAATTAATGGCAATCTGGACTAAGAATTTTATAAATGACCTCTTAGCACAAAATAAACATCAACATTGAACTCCTCTCAGAAAAATGAGAAAAATGAGTATAAACATTTCTATGTTTAGTCAATATACCTCATGGCATGCATATCGAGACAATACCATCTTGGATTCTCCTCTTTCCAGCAAATATATGTGTCCATATGTCCTTGGGATCTATTCTTACCTCATACTTCATTCCTACATTGGGATGTGTGTTGATCTTGGACCACATGCCCCTTTATAGGCCTAGGTCTGAACCTCCACATAGAAAAGTTGGCAACTTAAAACCAAATTCGACGGAATATCCATAACACGTGGCGCCCATGGCACAACGATTAGATCGTTGGTTTGTTGGAAGGTAGATCAGGGGGTCAAACCCTGACGACCTCTGTTTGTTTCGTGGCTTGGTTATATTTGTTGGTGGATATATGGTTATAACCATATACTATATATGGTATATGTTTTAAACCCCCACGAATCTATGACCCACAGTTATATTACATTGCATGTGATATGGGTCGAGGGATTAGGCCCTCAACCCTTTTTTACACCATTCAAAATTTTACATGACCTTAAATATATATGAGACCATATGTATATTAACTCTCATTGTGTGGTTTATTGGTAAAGGTGCTTGGGTAAGGTTATGGGAGGTCGCGGGTTCGACCCTCGTCAACTCCCATAAACTTTTGATATACATAAAATGTAATTGGCCAATGGGAGGTCACCACATGGCGACCTCTTATTGGTCTATCCCTTGCCATGTGTCAACACATAGCGGGCCCACTTGGAATGCCAAGTCACTTTTCCAACCAGACATGCCATGTCACCTGCCTGCCACATGTCACCATATGAGGTCACCTACATCAACAATGTATGACTTGCACGATCATTCTACGTGCCACCCTTGCAGTGGTGACATGTTTCATCTTTGACCTTGTTGATTTTTTCTCTGATTGACTTGAACTTTGACTAGACATATCGTTTGCATAAGAACTTCGTTTGAGGTGATTTTTGTGTCGTTGGAAAGCTATTGTCGATCTCTACGCATTGATTTCATTTTCGAGAGATTTTGAGATGGTCAAAGTTTTATTACTTATAGATCCTCTTGTACCTATGTGAGTGTTCTAAATCCTCCTGGACCTCTATGATCATTCTTGGATCCTCATGGATCACATATTCCCACTTAAGAAATTTTGAACCTCTAAAAGTATAGATATTCAACAACTTAGTGATGATAACCATAAATCACTCTTCAACCTTACTAAAATTCTCTTATCTAGTAACTTAGTGATAAATCTTCTTCACTCTTCCACCTTGTTGAATATTATGGGACTCACTATTCATCTTGGATCTTAGATCTTAGGTATTAGAAATATGGCTTTGACTCTAACACCTATGTCTTCTTCTAAAATATGGCTCACTCTGGCACTACTGTTTTTTGCTAAAATATGGCTTTGACTCTGGCCTATGGCACTATTGCTAATAGAATACAACTTTGTTTCTGGCTCATATATTCCCTAATAAAAAAAATTCTTGTCCATTTATTCTATGTAATAACTGAATAATGTTTTAAAAATACTCTCCCATCTCCTTATTTGTTGAAGATAGTTTATCTTGACCAATATGAAAACAAGTTGAATGTTGATCTGTTCCTTTCCCTTTTAGACTCAGTGTTCTTGTACTGTTGATGTATTTATAGGAGTCTCTGAATGAATTCCATGTCCATTATGTCTCTCCTACCTTGAAAATAACTCGATATATGCTATAACCATCTGTACTTGGCTTGTTTCTACTCAAGGTATACATCTACAAGAACATGACATAGTGTTTTGAAGATCCTTATAGAATATATCTTTGCGAGTATATACGTCTTATTTCTTTACAAAGAGGAGTATATCTTCTTTACCAGCTCTAGGAAGTTTTACATAACTTCGATTCTCATCTTGCTTCTGATATACATGTTCCAACTTCCTACACCCTTATGTTTCTTCTCCTTCATTACTTCGGAATAAGAATGTTAACTTTGAAAATTAGATCCATGTGTAGTCCTTTAGTTGATAAAAAGACAATACAATTTTCTATATTATTGTCGAAAGGCTTGGAAATATTTATAAGATCCCTCTCACTCCTTTAACAAAGTGGCCATATAGAAACCCGTTTACAAGATTTCTCTCACTTCAAACAATATGTAAGGTGGATATATATAAATCCTTTTACAAAATTCCTCTCACTCTTAACAACATATAAGGTGGCAATATAGAAAATCTCTTACAAAATTCCTCTCACTCTTATCAACATATAAGGTGGCAATATATAAATTTTACAAAATTCCTCTCACTCTTATAATATACAATGAGTTGCTTACAATCCTTCTAAATAGACTTTAGGATATATCTACATATGGATATCAACTTACAGTTTACAAATATACATATTTACAATGAAAGTTTTTTTGATGGATGGTTTATTCATGGACTCAACCTCCCCTTAGTACTAGAAGGAATCTCACAACTTCCTATATCTAACAATTCCTATGACGTTTATGTTGAATATGACATTGAATTGGATGCAAAATATGATGTTGAATCCAAGAAACCATTAGACTATATTATAGGTCTTCTCAGTAACCTATATAACCTCTCCTGGTGGACACCAAGCACTATTGTTGTGTCTTGAGTAGCTTCCCTTGAATACGCAAGTACCTGTCCACTCTTGAATGCAACTTCATAACCTTCATATTCAAAATCCTCAACTGAGAGTAGGCTTACCATCAAATATCGAACATATAACATATGCTCTATTCCCATAAATCCTTTAGACTCGAGCTAGAATATTACATATACATACCCCCTTATTGTGTGTCTTGTGTTAGTTCCAGATCCTACATAGCAATATCTATTGGACTCTGAGAAAGTAAAAAATATTGATCTCATCCCAGTCATGTGGCAAGATGAGCCACTCACCATGAACCATTTCTATATTTCTTTATATATCACTTTATTAAGAACAACCATTAGGAAGTATTATTTCTCAAATCTTTCTACAAGGAAATTAACTTCATATGGGGATGTTGCTTGTCTTCTTTCAAGTGTCTTTACATATTTTTGGTTCTACTTCATACATAAGTGTGGATAAAGTGTCCAACACTTATCAATCTTATGTCCACTCTTACGACAATAAGAGAAAAGTGTCGTGTTCCCATATTGTAACCACAATCCCTTTCTATCATTCCCCCTTTTCCTTTCATTTGAGAAATGATATTTACCTTTATCCTTCTTCTTGGATGACTTTTCTTGCACATAATGTCTTCTTCGACACTTCCCCATATCATGGTTACTAGTTACATGTGAATAACATGGATACATAGACCATTTTCCAGTGGGAAATGTCTTCATTCCTTCTTTAGAGTACACATCTTTCTATAGAGATGTCTTACACATTTTACCTTTCTGAGGACTAGAAGGTAAGACTAATTGTTTATCAAGGACCTCTTCATATGAAATTCTCTTTTCTTCAACCATCTTCAAGCATTCTCCACATGAGGATTCATCCTTCTTGATCATTCCTTTTGAAAGAGATAGTCCCTTTTGCACCTAATACTTTACATTCTTAATCTACCAATCTTCATGTATTGATGTTGATGGTGCCAATAATTGATTCTTGGTTTGCAAATTTCTTTCCAACTCATGAAAAATACCTCTATGGAATTCCTCATGACATATCAATCGATATTTCAGCCTTTGCTTCTATCCCTTAAGAGTTTGAAGTTGCATCCTTAACTCAAAATTTTCCTTATGTATTTGTTGGTCAAAGTTCTTCTGCAATCTCAACTTCACGAGAGCTTTACTCATTTTGTCCTCTTGGTAAGAGTGTTCAAAATATTCACTAACTTAAGTCTTGGATATTGTCACATCAACTGCTTGAAAATTCATGTCAAAACTAGATATGATACCACTTAATCCAAAAATCCTTAGATACCACTTATTCCATTACAATATACATATTAACATCTAACCTAATTCATAATTAATTCTTGATTGTATTGAGGTTATTTTCACATAGCACAAAATAAAATAACTCAAATTACATATATTGATGACATATATTTATTTCATCTTCAAGTCCTCTCTAGACAGTAAGACTGCTCTGATTTATCTCAAAATTCCAAATTACATTACACTGTGGAATTTCAAAAACCAATTTTATGGACTCTCTTTAATTCCAATGCTCAAACCCAAAGAATGAGTTCTCCATTGAATTCCTTACAAAATTATGAGAATTTTGAGTATAAAGTCAACCATATTATGAACTAGCTCAATTTCACCCTCTTTACATGCCAAATGATACACTATGGTGCACATTAATGGAAATATGGACTAATACTTTTACAACTGACCTCTTATAACAAAAATAACATCACCATTTAACTCCTCTAAAAAAAACAAGAGAAATGAGTATAAACATGCCTATGCTTAGTCAATATACCTCATAAAATTCATATCGAGACAATACCACAATTGGATTCTCTTCTTGCACACAAATATATGCATTCGTAGGTCCTTGGGATCTATTCCGACCTTAGAATTTGTTCCTACATTGGGATGTGTGTTTTTATTGGACCTCACGCCCCTATATAGGCCTAGGTCTAAACCTCCACATGGAAAAGTTGGCAACTTAAAACCAAATTCAGTGAAATCTTTGTAACATGTGGTGCCCATGGCACAACGATTAATTAGTTGGTTTGTTGGATGGTATGTCGGGGGATCAAACCCTTTTGACCTCTCTTTTTTCATGGCTTGGTTATATTTGTCGGTGTATATATGGTTATAACCATATAATATATATCATGTATGTTTTAAACCCCTTCGAATCTGTGACCCACAGTTATATTACATTGCATGTGACATGGGTCGAGGGCTTAGGCTCTTAACCCTTTTTACCAGTATTCAAATTGTTACATGACCTTAAATATATATGAGACCATTTGTATATTAGGTCTCATTGTGTGGTCTATTGGTAAAGGTGCTTGGGTAAGGTTATGGGAGGTCGCGGGTTCGAATCCCGTAGACTCCCATAAATGTTTGATATATACATAAACCATAATTGGCCAATGGGAGGTCACCATGTGGTGACCTCTCATTGATCTATCCCTTTCAACGTGTTAACACATAACTTATCCACTTCGAATGCCAAGTCCCTTTTCTAACTAGACATGCCACATCACTTGTCTACCATGTGTCACCATATGAGGTCACCTACATCAACATTGTATGTCTTGTACAATCATGCCATGTGTCACCCTTTCAATCGTGACATGTGTCACCTTTGACCCTGTTGAATTTTTCCCTTGTTGACATGAACTTTGACCAACCATATCTTTTGCATACAAACTTCGTTTTAGGCGATTTTTGCACCATTGGAAAGTTATCGCCAAGCTCTATGCATTGATTGTGTTTTCGGGATATTTTTAGATGATCAAAGTTTTTTTATTTATGGATCCTCCTAGACCTCTATGAGTGTTCCATATCCTCCTAGACCTTTGTGAGCATTCCTAGATCCTATTGGATCAAGACTTCCTCTACAAAACTATGTCTTCTACCAACTCTGCCTGAGCATCTAGTGTTAAGTCCTCGATGGCAGGTGGGACCTAGTCCTCCTCTTGATACAACATGGAAGGATCACATAGTTTCAATTTCTCCACATTAAATATTCATTAAAAGTGCATGTATGGGAGTAGACTGATTTTGTAGGAATTATCTCCCAACTTCTCCAATATCTCAAAAGGGTGATATCACAGAGCCTTGATCTTCTTACTAGGACCATGTAGGCTTTCCTTGTTCAATTTTTACCAAAATATCTCCCCCACTTTGAATGAGTTATCAGTTCTTTGTTGATCCTATATGGCCTTATACTTTTCTCACGACTTCTTGAATGACTCCTATACTTGCAAGTGAATTTTCTTGATCTTTTCAATAATTTTTTATTCTTTCAACACTTCTCCTATGATTTATTCACTAGTACATTTGGCACATTTTCCAATGACATTTCAATGAATGCACGTCTGTATTTCGATGAACCAAATTCAATGTGTTCATCAAATTCCTTTCATCACACTCTCAACATACCTATTTGTCTACAAAACGTTCGATGTAAAAAACTACCATGTGGCAGTTGTGGAGAGATTTTACCAAGGTTATTTTCATCACATTGTGTCGTCATAATTAAGAAAATCAAAGAGTTTTCGTTAATTCGATGCGTTGAGATTCCACATGGCATTTTCCAAGAAATTTCCATTAGAAAAGTCATCGTTGTTGGTCATTAGTGTGACACAAGATCACGTAAGTACCATCAGAAAGTCAATGTGGAGGCCATCGAAATTGTGACCATATGGTCAGCTACCAATGTCAGAATAACGATGCTCTAGAGGGTGCAGTCCATCGACAGTTCAACAATATGACACGATAGATCCATTGGATTGGAGATGCAAAGGTGGGAAACTTCTTTTGGAGTGGTGATGCATGGGAGCTACAAGTCCTTCAGAATACTAGCATGCATTCAACGATGATTTGGGGCATCGAAGGTCCAATCAATTTTTCTATGAACACTGAAATCAATTTTTATGATGTATTGGACATAAGGAGTAGATACATGTGTTAGATTTAGAAGTCGAAGAGGCCGAGCTAGATGTAGATGACAATGTTCTCAATATATGATGATATAGATGATTAGGACCAGGGTTTCTATTTTTTCATAAAACCCTGATTCAATCTTGTTAGAGCCTCGACATCTAAAAATGCACATTCTCACTTAAGAAATACATTTTTTGCTTTTAAACTGTAATTTATTGCCTTGTGCACAAATGCACGCTAGTTTTCACACAAATGCATGCCTAGGTCTTAACACACCTACAATTTGAGTGATTCAAGTTTCTATAGGTGTCTTAGATAATTTCACACATGTGTAAATATTTAGATTTTCATTTGTAAACAAAAATGTGGTTGTTCTGTAAAATAGTAAAGTCTGCCTTGTAAATTGAGAGACCAAAATAGTAGAAAGTGACCTAATGGAAATGCACATCGATGCTTCTATATAGCTTCAAATTTAGTTATCCAATTTTTGGGGTCAAGTTAGTAACATTCTAAATCTATATATATCATTTGGAATGCATTTAAAAATGACTAAGGACTTCTACCTTGAACCAAGATTCAATTGTTTTTGTAAAATGGAGGGTAAAACTATCTTACTATAAAATGCATGCCTAAGACTCATATGACCTCCAAATTAAATGGTTTAAACTTTGGAGTTTGTATTTTATCATTTTACATCTATTCATACTTTATTTGGGCATTTTGAAACCAAAAAACCTCTGATGTACATAAAGGATAAAAGTTTCATTGTAAATGTAAAAAGTGCATATAGGGGAAAATGCATAAAAATGCATGAAAACGGGGCATGATGAGAAATGCATTCCCTTAGAATAAAAATACATGTACGGTGTTGGTAATTTACATGTTACAAGTTACAATAATGCAGAATTGTTGTAAACCCTAAAGACTGTATCCTAGGGTGATTTGTGCCCATAATTTAATAAAGGGTTGAAATATACATGAATCTTTGAGGGTTGAAATATACATGAATCTTTGGAAACTGTGCACACACACTAACTAAAATGGAAAAATGAGTACTAACTACCTATGTCCAGGGGCTTGATGAGGTAGGGTATTGTACATCCACATCAGACATAAATTAGTTGTTATTTTCATTTTCATTGCGAAGACCTACAAAAATCATCAAAGAATAAAATTTTATATGATTGAATAATAATTAAATAAAGAAACCTTGTAAATCTAGAGACCAAATACGGTAGAAAGTTCCCTAATAGAAAAGAATTCCCGTGCTTCTATATAGCTCCAAATTTAATGATCTAAAATTTTGGCTGAATTTCATAACACTTTAAATCTATATATATCATCCGGTGTGCATTTTCAAATGAAAAGGGACTTCTACCAACTCTGCCTGAGCATCTAGTGTTAAGTCCTCGATGGTAGGTGGGACCTAGTCCTCCTCCTGATACAACATGGAAGGATCAGATAGTTTCAATTTCTCCACATTAAATATTCATTAAAAGTGCATGTATGGGAGTAGACTGTTTTTGTAGGAATTATCTCCCAACTTCTCCAATATCTCAAAAGGGTGATATCACAGAGCCTTGATCTTCTTACTAGGACCATGTAGGCTTTCCTTGTTCAGTTGTTACCAAAATATCTCCCCCACTTTGAATGAGTTATCAGTTCTTTGTTGATCCTATATGGCCTTATACTTTTCTCACGACTTCTTGAATGACTCCTATACTTGCAAGTGAATTTTCCTGATCTTTTCAATAATTTTTTATTCTTTCAACACTTCCCCTATGATTTATTCACTAGTACATTTGGCACATTTTCCAATGACATTTCAATGAATGCACGTCTGTATTTCGATGAACCAAATTCAATGTGTTCATCAAATTCCTTTCATCACACTCTCAACATCCCTATTTGTCTACAAAACGTTCGATGTAAAAAACTACCATGTGGCAGTTGTGGAGAGATTTTACCAAGGTTATTTCATCACATTATGTCATCATAATTAAGAAAATCAAAGAGTTTTCGTTAATTCGATGCGTTGAGATTCCACATGGCATTTTCCAAGAAATTTCCATTAGAAAAGTCATCGTTGTTGGTCATTAGTGTGACACAAGATCACGTAAGTACCATCAGAAAGTCAATGTGGAGGCCATCGAAATTGTGACCATATGGTCAACTACCAATGTCAGAATAACGATGCTCTAGAGGGTGCAGTCCATCGACGGTTCAACAATATGACATGATAGATCCATTGGATTGGAGATGCAAAGGTGGGAAACTTCTTTTGGAGTGGTGATGCATGGGAGCTCCAAGTCCTTCAGAATACTAGCATGCATTCAACGATGATTTGGGGCATCGAAGGTCCAATCAATTTTTCTTTGAACACTGAAATCAATTTTTATGATGTATTGGACATAAGGAGTAGATACATGTGTTAGATTTAGAAGTCGAAGAGGCCGAGCTAGATGTATATGACAATGTTCTCAATATATGATGATATAGATGATTAGGACCAGGGTTTCTATTTTTTCATAAAACCCTGATTCAATCTTGTTAGAGCCTCAACATCTAAAAATGCACATTCTCAGTTAAGAAATACATTTTTTGCTTTTAAACTGTAATTTATTCCCTTGTGCACAAATGCATGCTAGTTTTGACACAAATGCATGCCTCGGCCTTAACAAACCTACAATTTGAGTGATTCAAGTTTCTATAGGTGTCTTAGATAATTTCACACATGTGTAAATATTTAGATTTTCATTTGTAAACAAAAATGTGGTTGTTCTGTAAAATAGTAAAGTCTGCCTTGTAAATTGAGAGACCAAAATAGTAGAAAGTGACCTAATGGAAATGCACATCGATGCTTCTATATAGCTTCAAATTTAGTTATCCAATTTTTGGGGTCAAGTTAGTAACATTCTAAATCTATATATATCATTTGGAAAACATTTTAAAATGACTAAGGACTTCTACCTTGAACCAAGATTCATTTTGTTTTTGTAAAATGGAGGGTAAAACTATCTTACTATAAAATGCATGCCTAAGACTCATATGACCTCCAAATTAAATGGTTTAAACTTTGGAGTTTGTATTTTATCATTTTACATATATTCATACTTTATTTGGGCATTTTGAAACCAAAAAACCTCTGATGTACATAAAGGATAAAAGTTTCATTGTAAATGTAAAAAGTGCATATAGGGGAAAATGCATGAAAACGGGGCATGATGAGAAATGCATGCCCTTAGAATAAAAATACATGTACGGTGTTGGTAATTTACATGTTACAAGTTACAATAATGCAAAATTGTTGTAAACCCTAAAGATTGTATCCTAGGGTGATTTGTGCCCATAATTTAATAAAGGGTTGAAATATACATGAATCTTTGAGGGTTGAAATATACATGAATCTTTGGCAACTGTGCACACACACTAACTAAAATGGAAAAATGAGTACTAACTACCTATGTCCAGGAGCTCGATGAGGTAGGGTATTGTACATCCACATCAGACATAACTTAGTTGTTATTTTCATTTTCATTGCGAAGACCTACAAAAATCATCAAAGAATAAAATTTTATATGATTGAATAATAATTAAATAAAGAAACCTTGTAAATCTAGAGACCAATTACAGTAGAAATTTCCCTAATAGAAAATAATGCCCATGCTTCTATATAGCTCCAAATTTAATGATCTAAAATTTTGGGTGAATTTCATAACACTTTAAATCTATATGTATCATCCGGTGTGCATTTTCATATGAAAAGGGACTTCTACCAAGAGCACAAATTGAAGATTTTGTTAGGTAGATAGAGAGGTAGTGGGGGAGCCTAGAGGGCCCATAATGATAATAGTGGAGACCATTCAATGTAAGGCGGACTAGGTCCACTATATTATTAAATAAGACCCACTATAATAGTTAGATATAATAAATGTAAGAGGACTTCTTAGAAGGTTCTACTTCTAGAAGATTCCTCCTCAAGAATGTTCCTAGGTGATGGTAGCACTATATAAAGGGGTTCAAGCATTGTAATGGGACATGAAGAGAAGTATTGTATTTGGATCTGAAGTTCATTAGGAGGAATCCCCCTCAAAGAGGCAAGCAAATAGGAGAGGATCCCTTCCATAATAAGATCCATTGTATGGTGTTGCCCTACCTCAAGTATTTTCTATAATAAAAGTGTGGCTCTTCCATATTGTTTTCTAAATATTTGTGGTGTTTTAATATGCAAATATTTGGTTCATAACAAGTGGTATCAGAGCACTTTCCTTGGCACGAAGTCTGGGCAAATATTTTTATTTTTTGCAGATTTATTTTTTCGAAGAAAAATGGCCACAACATTATGAATTATTTATGTATGTTTTGGTACAAAATTTTAAATGACTGGTTGTATATTTGAGTTCCTATTATAAAACACATAACTTAAACAAAATTATTGTTGGAAATAGAGTCTGGGAAATCAAGTTATTTGCATTTTAAAATCTGCAATTTTCAGAATTTTTTTTCCCACGGAAGGACACATGATATTTCTGATTTCTGTAGCACCCAAGGCTGAATTTTTCAAAAAGAATTGTAGATCTGAGTTCCTCCCACAATTTCACCCGATTAAAAAAAAAATTGTCCAAATCAGAGCTCTAGAAGTGAAGATATCGTTGATTTAAAATCAACTATTTTTTTGGTTTTTTCGTGATGGCAGTGGGACTGCAGAGTTCATAACTTTTCATAGGGTGCTTAGATTGTTACTAGATCAATTCCATTGAATAAATTATTTTAAGAGATTTATTTTGGTATATTTTATGTGGTGTTTTCAATGGCTATTTCCTCTCAAACCCTCGAAGAAATTATACAGATGACTGAAGCATTCAAAGCCCAATTATATGCCACATTGCATAACTTTGTATATGGCCTCATAGACGGCCTCAATGATAGTTTTCGTAGTATTCAAGATTCATTGGATAGAATGTAGGAGATATTTCTTATGGAAGACATCAGGGATGAATACAATAAAGAAATATATGCTTGTTATAATTTTGAGGCTGCTTGCAATGATTGGTATATGGATAGTTGTCATTTTTGAGATGACAACCACTTCTATATTTTATTTGATGACTCTACTACACCTTCTATAGAGAAAATCAATGTCCCACATCAGGATCTAGTTATGATTACCAACATCTAGCCTACATATTCTACAATGATATTATTCCTTCTAGATTCAGCTTTGACCCTTTCCCACTGTGTGGATGGATATTCTTATTTGGATCCACATGATAGGTGTAAGTATTGAGAGCATCATTTTAAGTTGTGTCAATATCTTCTGTGTGTAGTTCACATGAGCAATTGGACATGGGACCCTGGTTTACAATGGTGGTTGGACGAATTCAACATGGTGGCTTCCATTTCTCAATGGGACCCTAGTTCTCTAACCTACTTCAACACTATGGTCCACACTTATCCATGGGAAATTGGTTCTCTAGTCTACTTCAGCACTATGGTCCACACTTATCCATAGGACCCTGGTATATGGTTGTAGATCAAGCATTGAGGGAACCACTTTCATAAGGGGAATGGAATTTTAGGTAGCTAGAGAGGTAGTGGGGGGGCCCAAAGGGTCCATAATGATAATAGTGGAGGCCATTCAATTTAAGGAGGACTAGGTCCACTATATTATTAAATAAGACACACTATAATAGTTGGATATAATAAATGGGTAGTTAGATATAATAAATGTAAGAGGACTTCTTAGAAGGTTTTACTTCTAGGAGATTCCTCCTCTAGAATGTTCTTAGGTGATGGTAGCACTATATAAACGGGTTCAAGTAATGTAATTGGACATGAAGAGAGGTATTGTATTTGGAGCTGAAACTCATTAGGAGGAAGCCCCCTTGAATAGGAAAATGAACAGAAAATGATCCCTTCCATAATAGGATCCATTGTATGGTGTTTTCCTACCTTAAGGGTTTTCTATAATAAAAGTGTGGTTCTTCCATATTTTTTTTTGAATCTTTGTGGTGTTTCTGTATGAAAGTATTTGGTTCATAACCAATTTTTTGTAAAATGGAGGGTAATACTGTGTTAGTATAAAATGCATGCCTAGGACTCATATGACCTCCAAATTGAGTGATTAAATTTGTGGAGATTGTATTTTATCATTTTACATCTATTCATACCTTTGCTAGTGCATTTTAAAACCAAAAACCCTCTATTGTGCATAAATATTAAAAAATGCCTTGTAAATGCAAAAAACAAATGAACAAAAAGAAAAATGCTTAAAAATGCATGAAACCAGGGCATGATGAAAAATGCACACATAGGTCTTAACAAACCTGCAATTTGAGTGATTCAAGTTTCTAAGGGTGTCTTAGATAAATTTTCACCTGTCTACATATTTAGTTTTGTGTTTGCAAACATAAAAGTGGTTGTTGTGTAAAAGAGGAAAAATCTACCTTGTAAATTGAGAGACTAAAACAATAGAAATTCCCCTAATGGAAATTCATGTCCATGCTTCTATATAGCTCCAAATTTACTGATCAAAATTTGGAGGTGAATTTAATAACACTATAAATATATCTATATCATATGGAGTGTATTTTCAAATGAAAATGGACTTCTACCTTGGAATCCAAATTCAAGACCTTTTGTAAAATGGAAGGTAAAACTAGATTACTATAAAATGCATGCCTAGGACTCATATGACCTCTAAATTGAGTGATAAAATTTGTAGATTTTGTATTTTATTATTTTACATCTAGTCATACCTTTAGTTTTGCATTTTCAAACCAAAAACTCTCTATTGTGCATAAATGTTAAAAATTGCTTTGTAAATGAAAAAAAATGCATAAAGGGAAAAATTCTTAAAAGTGCATGAAACTGAGGCATGATGAAAATGCACACTCGGGTCTTAACACGTCTATAATTTCAGTGATCAAGTTTATAAGGGTATCTTAGATCATTTGACACTTGTCTACATATTTATTTTTGTGTTTGCAAACATAAAAGTGGTTGTTGTGTAAAAGAGACAAAATCTACCTTGTAAATTGGGAGACCAAAACAATAGAAGTTGCCCGAATGGAAATGTATGCCTAAGATTCTATTTAGCTCAAAATTTAGTGATATAAGTATTTTTTTTTAAATTTAATAAAATTATATATATATATATATATATATATATATCATCTAAAGTGATTTTTCAAATGAATAAGGACTTCTACCTTGAACCAAGATTCAAGGCTTTTTGTAAAATGGACGGTAAAACCGTATTTCTATAAAATGCACGCCTATGACTCATATGACCTCCAAATTGAGTGGTTCAAATTGTGGATTTTGGATTTCATCAATTTACATATATTCATACTTTATTTGTTCATTTTAAAACCAAATCCATCTTTTGTGCATACAGGATAAAAGTTGCTTTGTAAGTGCAAAAAAATTCATAAACTTAAAAATGCATGAAAATAGGGCATGATGAAAAATGCATACTGTAGGAATAAAAACCCATGTATGATATCCGTAATTTACAATTTACAAGTTACAAGACTGTGGATTTTTTTTAAACCCTAAATACTATATACTAGGGTGATTTGTGCCTAAAATTTAGTAAAGGGATGAAATATACATGAATTTTTCGCATCTGTGAACACACACTAACTAAAATGGAAAAATGAGTACTAACTCTTTGCATCCATGAGATCGATGATGTAGGAGCTTGTACAACCACATCACACATAGTATAGTTGTTAGTTACATTTCCATTGCGAAGACCTCCAGAAATCATCATTGAATAAAAGTTTATATGAATGAATAATAATTACATAAACAAATAGACATCAAAATGTATGAGACTCTCGAAAGACTAAAGTAGAATATCTGAATGAGATTCTCTTCGTTTTGAGAATAATGTATTCTCTATTAAACATCAATAGTCACATGAAGTTGGAAGCTCATTCCCCCCAACATCACTCTCAATTCTCCATACCCAATCTATCTACAAGAAAATAATTGAAAGTGTCATAGTATGATTCATGCATAGAAAGTAGATTTTTTTTTTTAAGTTAAATGAAAGAAATAATATGTGTTCAAATATGTGGTTTTGTACCCACAAAACATATAACATACATCCATAATAAGGTAGAAACAAATAGTATATATTAATAAATTTTATCATCAAAATATGTTTCCATTATACACGTTTCTCATAATATATACAATCACTTCTTTTTTTATTTTTTAGTTTTCAGAAATCTGTTGATTGGCTCATCCATGTCTAGATCTACTTTTTTTTGTTGATCCCTCTCTTAGTGTTGATTCAATATGTATGATTTAATTTGTTGTATGTGTAGTCGATTACTCTCCATGGTGTGTAAGGTCCTACTGAGGTACCTCAACTACAATAACGAAAAAGGGTTAAATCGATATGGTTAGTTATTATTCACAGAAGTAGTTCATTAATGAAAATATCATTGCAATTTTCTTTACCAGATTGACCAGTCGATACCATTGGTTCAGCTTCTATGTCGTCCTTCTCTCGCCAAGAATCTTCATCTACATGATATGCCATCCAAACAAGAAAATTTATAAGTACACCATCTACAAGTAAATATTAATAATTGTAATCCATACTTCTGATTTTATATCCATAATACCATCATGGTAGGGCTACACCCTACCATCATCGGGCTACACTCCACCATCATGTCCATGATGCACACCACCATCATCAAAATGCACTCCACCTCCATGGATTATTGTCCATTGATGGCCTCATTATTGTTATTTCTCTCTCGCTTAAAACATAAAGACACAAGCATTTATGGGTGAAATCAATCATGAATATATTTTACAAGTAATAAACAGTTAAACTCCATTGATTTTACTTACGACGTATTTCAAAGAGGTATATTGTGTTTACCTCATGATTTTTCGGTGTTCAGTCACAACTTGAAATACAAAGTTAAAACCGAGCCGAAGGTCTTCTTCTATGGTCGTAGTTTTGAATTGAGCCCCTCTGCATTGCACAAGATATCAAATTTGGATTATTGGATGCAATTAAATAAAAGTTGGATGATGATAGGAATGATATGGTTTAATTATTCGGTACTTAAAATTCATGGTTTTAGTTTCACATAACCACCCTGGCCAAGTTTGTGTTACTTGTGTTTTTGTAGTCTTTCCTTGGTTTCTTTTGACATGTTTGGGAGCCTACAAAAAAATTCCAATAGGTTGTGTAGGGAAATGTTTATATATAACTAATGAAAATTCAACATATTAAATTCAAAATATGATATACCTTCTAGGACCAGGTGACATCTTTCCTCATTTTCACATTTTCTTCTCGTTTGCATCCTCCAATATATTCTTACACTCACTCTCGGGAATCATTGAAGGATTCTCCTACCTAGGGTTTGTTTGAAAATGAACCCTATACTGGTCCCTAACATATTTCAAATATGTATCGACCAATGGGGTGACTCCAATTTTATTGAAGGAATCATCAAATAGGCTGACCAAGTGGTCAATAAGATATTTTTCTAGACTAGGATTCTAAGAATTCCCTTGTGTGCATATGGTGGACCCAAAAATATCAAAGGCCTTGTCATTCATATGCATAAATAAGATGTTGTTCCCCGCAAAAAAATATGATCATTAATTTAAAATAATTGTAGAGATGTATGTTTCAATTATATAATATGAAATAAATAAGACATTCATAAATACTTCGGAATTTTTGTATCTTGATCGGAATAATGTTCTCATCCACCAAAACCGTAGCTGGCAATGTTCCCTTTATATTAACATGTGAAAATCCAAGAAATAAATTTGTAGAATCACCAATTGCTTCATCTCCACCATCATGTGCTTGGTCTAGCATGCACTGCGAGGGTGTGTCATGGGACCTAGAAGGTTCGTTTGTCTGAGTCATAGGGTTTTCAACCATAGATGGAGAGCCAAAAAGCCTCATAGGTATGCGGCTTCTGGTAGGAAGTTGTGGTGTTTGAGGATCGCTACTACCAACACCTGCCTTAGGAGCTGGCTACTAATTTTTTTGAATAAATCTTTTAAAAAGAAAACATTTTTCATTCATTATTAAAATCACCATACATTCACAATGAATATGATTCCAATTACTGGATAAGGATTATATTAATGAGAAAATCAGATCTATGATGTCTAAAGAATAGGTATGAATTTACACAGAGAATACAATGGAGTACAATACAATAATAAATAATGATACGACCATGGTGAATGCATATCTATAGGCCCTCTATCCTCTTCTCATAATCTGTCTCTTCCTCTGTGAGCTGTGTTTATCTGGAAAACTTGAGAACAAGTTACACTATGATTCCCAACATTGTCAACCCATCAATAATGTGCCTTGTTTCTCCTTTATAGATACAATTGTATTCAAAACAACTTCTTGAAATGTATTTCTGAATATTTTTCTTTTAATTTTTTTACCTCGGTACAAATTATTGTAAATGAAAAAATACTCAGTAAAATATTCCCTTAGGGGGCTAGGCGGGTGGCACTCAATTTAATTTGTCTTCCCTGTTATCGAGCAGTTTGTAGTTAGGATAAAAGGCTTGAGTCTTGTAGGTCAAACTAGCGTAACAGGAACTTGTCCCACCCAATGTCACCATGATGGGAAGGTTCTTTCTATTTAGGGAGGTGAGGCCTAGGGGAGACGTCCTCGATGACCTAGGATTTTGAGGAGGCAAGAGGATAATAAGACAAGGATAAGTCCCCCCCCCCACACAATTCATCACCAAACAGATAGTCCACCCAAAGGCCAATTTAAAGAAAACCCCCAAAGAAGTATACCTGCCTGGAACAAAGCAACGACAAACTGATGTATACAAACTATATCTCAATGGGGTTAGTACTTCATATAGATGACTATCTGAATAACATATAAGAAATTGGAAATAAATGTTGACGAAGTCGATGTTTATCAATAGCAATGAAAATTATAGTACTTCACCAATAAATATTGAAACGATATGGCATTCAATGTAACCAATCAATACTTCATTCAGTAAATGCCTTAACCATTATTCAATTGCTCATAAACAAAATGATGCTGCACTAATAATGTAATACCATGAGATGACGACAATAATTAGGGTTAATAGGGTTAGCTCTTAGACTAGGGTTAGTAGTTAGGGTTTCAATTGAAAGGGCTTGAGAGTGTTGTAATCAAGTTTCACTTCAATGTTGGAGGACTTTAGATCAGCGACTTAGGGTTTAATGGAGTCAAAAGTGAAGGACATAGGAGTTGAAGGAGGCAAAGATTAAGGACTAGAGGGAGATGTTTTGAGGTGTTGCTAAAGCAAGGCCTCAAAATCAAAACCCTAAAGGAGAGAGGCTCACTTCAATGTTGCTACAACAAGGCCTCGTGCTTTCTCCTCCTTCCTGGAAAACGACTAGCTCAAGAATAAAGCATACAACCAAAACAAGAGGGTTTGATGAGACAAGGTGTTGCTACAACAAGGCCTTTCAACAAACCCTAGAAAGAGTACATTCCTAGTGTAGTAGACCTAGGCTAGGGATGTCTCACTCTTCTTGGATTCTAGATAGTACGGCTAGAAACAGAAGAAGAAGGGAAGAGAGTGTAGCAATGGCTTGGGTCTCTCCTTCTTCAATGGCTGAAAATTTCTCTATTAGGGGACATGATACAAGGACCTACTTGTGTGCTTGTCACCTAGGGTTTTGATTCAACAATATTCATAAAAATATGCAAGAAATTAAACTAAAACCATTCATTAAGAAGTTTTGCATAGAAATAATTACAATTCACCAAGAAATAACCATGCAAACCCTAGTTGTAACACCTTCCTTCATGAGAAACACCATAAAATGCCAAAAATGTCTTCCTTCAACAAGTGTGACTCACTAAATCAGGCAAAACCCTAGAATAGGGTACAAATTGCAGACCTCACCAAGTGGTGAGTGAGTGATGATGAAAAAATGAAGGGAAAAATCCTTCATTTATACTGTATCAATGACCTAATTTACTTTTAGGTCATAAAAAGGCTGACAAGGACAAAATATTGAAAATTATATTGTTTTACATTAAATGACAAATTAAAACCCTAATCAAGAAACATAAGGAAGTCATCCCCTTTCTAGGGTGACGTTAGCCCCCTCTAGGGAAAAGGCAGCCCCCAGGTGCAAAACGTTAGCCCTCTTTGGGATTCTCCAAGTTGCCACATGTGCCAAATTCCCTGTCCATCTGCCAAAATATCCATGAAGAAAGGATGACATCATGGACCTCATGGGTGACATCCTAGGCCTTCCAAGGCCAACGTTCCACTAAAAATGGGTCAACCCCCTTAGTTCAAGCTGTGCCAGGGTACCTTTGGTGAAACATCCTCGTCTTCTTCGGTGAAAAGCCCCTAATCTATATTTTTCTTGTCTTTGCCCCCTGATGGGGTCTCGACATCCATCTGATGGGCTCTTCATCCCCTTGGAAGTCTGAACTGATCATCTCCAAATGTGTATCAGTCCAAATGGTACCTGTCCGTCGGGCATGGTACTGCACATCAAAAGCTACGCCCTCCATGGGCTCATCAGTCATAAGGATCATAGCAATGTCAATCACATCTCATCATCAATATTATTAAACATGTGCATAAAATCCCTAATACATCAGTTAACAGATCAAGACGTTACACAAGCCTGCAATACAAGTCTAGGGAAAAGGATAAGGTGTCCTATTGGGCTAGTGTCCATAGAAGAAGGAAAGTTCTTGGAATACATCCAAGCCACGTAGGTGGGTGATGTGGTCAGGGGATGTCCAAACATGTGGTTGTAGTGTGGGTTAAGGATGCAAAAATGTCACCTGTGGTTTCCTTTGTAGAAGGCGAGTTGTACCTATCATGGATGCATTTTTTCCAAGCCCATTCTTTCCTTTTATTATTCATTCTTTTATCTTTTATTGCCATTTTTTGTTCAATAGCTAATCAGGGGACACTTCCCTGGCATGGTGACCAGTGGTGGCAGCGTTACCCACAAGTATTTTCACAGAAATGAGAAGGTTGGCTCATGATGAGACCCCCTTTCCCTTGGCCATGCAACCAAGAGTCACTGCCCTAGCGTGGTGACCAGATAATGGAAATTTCATACTATTTGATACCCATGGACCTAATAGGATAGGTCATGATGAGACCCCCTATCCTTTGGTTAGGCCTTGTTTTATTATTTTTCTGGGTCCCTCTTGTTTCTTACTGAGAAGATTTTTTATTTCTTTCTCAGGGATCCCTGGGTGAAGCATATCGAGGTTTTAATTTTAGGCTTATATATTTTACCAGCTTTCTTTTACCTTCTGGGCCTTTAGCCCCTTCTTCCCACAAGATATGGTGCAATCTTGAAAATGGTCAACCCAAGGTCTGGACAAGTGGAATAGGATAGGTGAGTGGGAAACAAGATGGAAAAGTGGTACTATAATGGGATCAGGCAATGGATTTTCAAAAAATTCCCCCCAGTGGCAAACCAAAACCTACAGACATAGGCTTGTTAGGGCACCGGTCAATCCCCCCAAACATGGTCAAGTGGGAAAGTGTAAGATCCAAGCAGTTGTTAGAAATAAAAGGAATCAGATGCATACATTTAATGGTTTTGATGATCAAAGTGACACATACCATGATACCTGGACTAATTACCTCAAAATATATCACAACAACATTATAATCAAACCTCAATTACAATACAACCACAACAACTCATATGGATCATCCATGCACGAGCATTTCAACATAAGAGGAAATAGGACAGCGAAATGAAATACTGAAATAGATCATAGAAGCATTATAGTCAAACCTCCATTACAATACAACTACAACACCTTGTCTGTATCAGCCATGCACGAGTATTTCAGCACAAGAGGAAACAAGATAATGAAAGAAATTGACTTCTATTAATGAGAAAGTCTCAGGTCTCATAGATAACCAGAGAACAATTCTGTTATCAAGCTATTACAAAAAAGGAGCTCTGCTCAACCATTGACCTTGAAAGAATCTTAAACTGATCTATTTATACTCATATTAGTGGACAACCACTGGGAGAGCCATCTAGCCATCCCGTCCAAGGCTTTTCATTTGTGCATCCTTCTGTCAAACTATGTGTGTATCCTTCTATCAGATGCAAGCTTATATCAGCATGGGCCTACAGGAAAAACTATCCATCATGGTACCTTGGGCTAACAGTTATGTCTCCATGACTAGACCCTCCATGCCTTCTATTTATGGAATGATTTGAGGTTTCAACTACCACTCCTTATTCATTAACTGATTTCTCCTTGGGATTGGGATGACGCTTGACGACTAGGGGGAGTCCATGTGTTGCTATTGGATTCATCACTAAATGAGCACATGATTTCAGGGCCGTCAAAAGCGGTTTAGACCCACACTTCTTTCGGGCCTGAAACTCACCACCTTCTGCCACATAGCTCTCCCACAATACCATGGTTTAGATTTCATCCCACTCAAGGATTTTAATGCCCAATCATGTTGCGAGGTAGAAATGAAGCGTGTTCATTGATCTGATCACGATCTGCGATCTGGGCACACCTACTATTTTAGTGCCCCGGCTAAATTTTATCTGCCTGCCAACTATAGCATCCTTCAAACCATGCTTAGAGATGACACTAAATTGAACTGCACAGCGGATCTCTATTGTTGAAAACTACACCCTCCTTTTTTCATGTGCTCATGGCTATCACCTGCGACCCTTGAAAACTTCATGTGATAACATTGGCTCCAAAGGGGATGGCATGCTCCCTATGATCTTCCAAGAACAAACAACTTCAGTGCCTTAGATTTTAGGTCATGGGGTCAATTATTCAAACAGGAAATAAGAGTGAACGTGGTATATACAATGGATGGAAGGCCAATCATGGCTTAAGAGAAATATTTTTTCAGAAAGTGCCCATTGATAGTGTTATCACTCTGTAATTTGCCCAAGGCTATGGAGGTAGACACAGAGGCAACATCAAAACCACTTCGAGTCTTGGATCTAGCCCTCAAAGACTCAGAGAGGGATCTCTCTGTCTGATTTAGATTTGTTTGAAATAATATATTATGCTAGTTATGCAGAACGTGGATTTGTTTATGGATTTGGTATGTTTGGGAGATTGAAAACTCGAACTTTGAATGGGCCATGGGGTCTACCTTTTCTGAAAATGGATCTATCTCAGACGTATTAGATTGTCTCGATAGGGCAGGATAAAAAGGTTGTTGGATCAAATTGAATCAAATGAAAGCAAAGGAGAGGAATAGAAGGGAAAGTCCATCAAGCAGAGGAGCCACTAAGAATTCCTATGCTTAACTTCAGATGAAAACATGAAGATCATTAAAAGACCAAAAACAGAGTGTAAAAACAAATTATGTTCGTAATCTTTCTTTCAATGATTAGATCAGGGGAAAAAATGAATGGATTAACAGAGTAAGAAAATATTTACTTAGAGGAAAAACATCACCAGGGAGTCTAACACAAGAATTCTGCAGATACAATTTTTATTTCTAGATAGTCATCTAGAAAATTACAATGTATCCCCTGTGGGGCATGAATCCAGAGCTCAGTCATCAACCCTTGTTCATTTTTCTTATTAAAATATATGGAACATACTCTTCCAGGCTCATGACGTCAAATTCAACCACCTCGGCCAAAAATAGGAATAAAAATCCCTAAAAATCCTGAATTGTCCGCCATGAAAGACGGGCCAAATTTCTACAAATAAGGGGTCCACTCAAACATTTTTTTCTCTTTAATGCTGACACCTGGGAAAAAAATGAAGGAGTTTATTGTATATGGGCATGTTCTGGACAAAAACCTCCTTTGGTTTCGCCAAATTTGCCTCCAACACGCTGAAACAGCCCCCGCAAAATCAAGACTGTAACTGAAAAAATGGGGCTCGAAGATGGCTTCGATTCTCCCAACTGGTGGCACTTGTGCAAAAACTAAGAGAGGTTTTTGTTAATGAGCCCAAGAAAAAATTCTCTCGGTTTTTCAAAATTCATTTTCATTTTCCCGGAATCGGCTTCGGAAGATGACATGCTGAATAGGCAAAAATGGGTGTTTTTTTTTCTAAAATTGGGGAAAGTGGTTTTTTGGGGAAAGGTGGTATTCAAGACCCCCTTGAGGTGATAAGTGATTTTA
>ML804018.1:59260-85902 GCA_009831015.1 Picea engelmannii | reverse complement strand
TTTATTATTATTTTGTTTTTTTGTTGTTGTATGTTTATTGTTTATTAATTCGTTTATTTTTTTATTTAATTAATGTTTTATTTATTTAATTATTTGTTTTATGTTTGTTTACATTTTGTTTTTGTTTATTTGTATTATATTTTTTAATTGTTTCATTAATATATGTTTTTATTTTTATTATATATTATATGTTTATTTAATGTTTTATATATGCTTATATATATATATAATTTGATTTTATGATGTTTTTAATTTTGTTTTAAGTTTTGTTTAATATATGTATTTTAATATTGTTTTTTAATTAATTTAAATTAATCAAACACTAACCTAAGCAACTAACTTAATCAGACTAAGTTAATTACTAATTGCTAATTAATTAATAATTAATCTAATCATTATTTTATTTTAAATTATCCTATTAAAATGACTTTATTATGCTAATGAGCATTAGAAAATGCCACTAACCATTTAATATTAACTTCATTATTTGTTTATTATCCTAAGTTTTTTATTCATGCAGGGATGAGTGGTGAGCGAGATGTAGTCAACGAGATAAAGGGGAAAGGGAGTGAGGGCACAGAGGTGGATGAAGGATGCAGTAGGATGATGAAATATCAGGTGAAATGGATGGAGGGAAAAATGGAATCAACCGAGGCAAAGGTCTTCATCACGGGAGCAATGCCAAATCAGCAGTGGACGAATCAAGTTAACTATGATTATAGGTCCCCAACAGATAGGGCCACCAAAAACTTTTGAATCCTCCAAGTTCTACAATTTATAAGTGTTCTTTGAAAATACCTTAGAAATCTTGAAAGGACCAATCCATAAGGATTCAAATTTACCATGTTTTCCTTTGTATTGCTTGGGTGCATCCCATTTGAACACTAGATCTCCCAGCTGAAAATCTTCCTTTCTTACCTTCTTGTCAAGGGATCGCTTTATCTTCTGTTGATGGTCCTAAGCTTTATCAAGTAGTTTCTCCCTAGTCTGTTGTACTTCTACCAGCTGTTGTATCCTCCTGACCATATCATCGGGTTCTCCTTGGTTGTCCTGGAGGAATTTTTCCACAGGCAAGGCAAGATGAGTAGGAAAGACAGCCTCCACCCCATATACAAGCTGAAAAGGGGAAACAACAAGTGACCTCTTTGTTGTAACTCTCTCATCCCATAAGGCAAATTTTAGCTTTGAGTCCCATGCTTTCTTATTGTCTTCTAACAATTTCTTGATGATTTTTATGAGTCTCTTGTTAGAGGACTCTGCCAAACCATTTCCTTAGGGGTAGTAAGGAGTAGAATTTACTAATTCAATACCATATTATTCACAGAACTTGATCAATGGTTCAGCTTTGAAGGAGGCAGCATTGTCAGTAACAATCCTTCTTGGACAACCAAATATGGAAATGATATCTTCAAGAAAGATAATGATTACCTTATGGGAGTCACTCCTTGTAGGAATGGATTCTATCCACTTGGTGAAATAATCAGTGGCAGTCAAAATCCACTTGAGGTTGGGTGGATTTCTCCAATGAAGTCAATACCCCATTGTTGAAAAGGTCCAGAAATCACCACAGGTTTCAAAGGCAAAAATTTGAGTTGTTGCTTCCCAGAAACATTTTTTCATTTGCACAAGCTCTAATCTTTGCATAAACATCATTAAAAAGGGTATGATAGAAATACCCATCCCTGAAGATCTTATAGGTGGTGTTCCTACAAAAATGATGGCCCCCACATAAGTTGTCATGAAAATAAGTTATGTCCCTTTGGGCATCCTGTGGATCCAGACATCTCAAAAGAACTCTTAGAGGATCTTTCCAATACAAAACCTGACCAATGAGACAATATTTGATTTCTTTGAGTTTCAAATCTCTCACCTTGTTCTTGTCCAAGCCATCAGGAGGCCGCAACTTCTGCAAAAAATATATGATATCTCTATACCAAGTGCATTCTACCAAATTGGTGTTGACATGAGAGTTTTTATCAGCAAAATCAACTTCCTGATTTTTTGAGTTTATGTTGATCAAATTAAACCCCAAAGCTTTGCATTTTGATTCAGCCAACAACCTGGCTAAATCTTTTCCTTTCACCAATCTAGTGGGCTTCATTTCAAGGTCAAATTCCATAATTTTAGCAATCTATTTGCTTCTCTTCCCATCTATGTCAAGATAGATCAATATCTTTTTCACTGAGGTTGAAGGGAAATATGAAACAATCTTTGAATGAAGAACATATATTATGAAAGACTTGAGGGATTTGACCAAAGCATAAGCCTACTTTTCCATGATATCATATCTCATTTTTCCATCCCTCAATGCTCTATTGAAACAGGAAATAGGCTCTTCTAACCCCTCTGTATTTTTCTGTAGCAAAATAATAGCCAATGTGTAAAATGAGGCAAAGGAAAATATCAGAAACTCCTTGGAATAATCAGGGCTAATGAGTAGGGGTGCTTCAGTCAAGGCCTTTTTTATCTAATCAAAATATTCTCTAGAATCAATAGTCCATTTAACCTCATTTCCCTTTCTAAGCATGGTTGTAATGTACTTCACCAATTCAACAAAGTTAGAGATGAACCTTCTTAGAAAATTGATCTTACCCAAGAAACACTGAACCTATTTCTTAGATATAGGAAAAGATAAGGTTTGGATGGCCTTTACTCTGCTTGGATCAATTCTTACCCCTTCTGCTGACACAGTGTGCCCTAATAATTTACCTTCCTTCATAGAAAACAAAGATTTATTAGGATTGAGAGAGAGACCAAACCTTCTGCACTTCAGGAAGACCCTCTTCAAACGATGACAATGTTCTTTGTCATCTTTTGAGAACATTGTAATGTCATCCTGATAGATGACTACAAATTTGTATTTCTCCCCAATAAAGGCAATGACCATAGCTTGCTGGAAGGTTTCTCCTAAATTCATCAATCCAAAGGTCATTTTAGCATACATGAATGTGCCCCAAGGAGTAGTGAAGGTTGTGTTCTCTCTATCTTCAGGCAGGACAAAGATATGCTTGTAGCTAGAGAAGCCATCAATCATAGACATCCTATATGAACCAGTCACTCTCTGCAAAATGTGCTCCATCTTTGGCAAGGGGTAGTTATCCTTTTTAGAGCTCTTGTTCAAATTCCTGAAATCAAAACATAACCTGATTTCCCCATTTTTCTTCCTCACGAACACCAAGTTAGACACCCATTCTAAATATCTCAAAGGAATGATGATCTGGGAATCCAACAAATTTTTCACTTCTTTTTCCATAATAGGCAACAGCATGGGATTTATTTCTCTGATTTTCTTCCTAAAAGGTTTGGTCTCCTCTTTCAAAGGGATCTTATGTTCAATTATGTTGGTGTCATATGTTCTTAAATATTCATATCTCTAGGCAAACACATCAGCAAACTCTTTCAAAAGATTGGCATACTCAGCCATTTGTTTCTTTGATAAACTGCTAGACAATTTAACATACTTTCGGTCTTCCTTTGTTCCTAAATTGCATATAGTCACATTAGAATTTTCAGTTGAACCTTTAATATTTACAGCCACATCATTTATGTCAAACAATCTCTCCAAGGGGACAAGTCCTTTTGGAATATGGTTACTGGGTGTTGGCCCTTGACCAAATTTTGGGAGATCCTTGGTCAAGTTGGACCTATTTTGGGACTCAACAACCTGTCGAAGGAGGAGCGTAAGACAAAGAAGATATCGCGGGATCTTGACCCCTTTTTGGGATTTGGGATTATGTAACAGGTATGGGATGTCGGCCCATGGGTTTACCCATGTTTAGGCCTATTTTGTAAAGTATAAATAGATGTCTAGGAAATGTAAGGAGGGGCATCTATGTGATGTTAGGCTAATATGATAAGTGGTAGATCTATGTTATTGAAGGATTGTAAGTGCTCTGTGCATACTATGTGAGATTTGCAGAGCTAAGTGCAATTCATTGTAAGAGGTTGTGGAAGGTTGCATGCTTAGATCTACTCAAGGAAGGAGGATCTAGTGAGATGCGCAGATATCCTGTCCTATGTGGACTAAGGTTTTGAGTCTCTATGCATGTAACCTATTGAAGAAGCTAATAAATAAGAAGAGTTGGTTTATGTAGCCCTAGGGTGGGGGTGAACCACGTATATGTTGTGTTTCTCTGCTTTGTGCAATGTGTTGATGTGTTTATGTCTTTACTTTCTAAGTGCTTTGATATAGATAGATAAATCTGTTTATGCTTTGTGCTAATGATGTATATGGATGTTAGATCAGAATTATATGAATGTGCTTAGTGCTTGAATATGCTAGATCTGATTTGTTCCTTCATGCTAAGTGTTGCTACATGTCATATCTGGTTGACCACTGCGTTGTACTGTGATTAGGGTTTTACTGCGCTATAACTAAGAACTGAATATTGATAAATATCACTGCTAAGTGCTTTGTTAAGTTTTACAATCACAGATTTGTGTCCCAGCTTAGGGTGCAGACACCTGATTCCTACAACCACCCCTGCCTCTACCTCGGGTGAGACTTCATCTACTTCACAGGTGTTGGTGAAAGGGCCGGTAGTTACAGTTTTGTTGGTGCGTTGTTGTAGCATTGAACCCTGGGTCTTCCCCTGTGCCAACAAATGGTTTTGTTGCCGAGAACTGAAACTGTGATTGCTGGGAACTAAGGAAGAAGAATCTTTGTGCAAAGATCCATCCTAAAAATATGAAATATATGTGCGTAGATCTATCGCTCTAGTGCACAGTACTCTAATTAGTTTAAGAAGCTCTGTGTTGAAGAAAAGAAGTCCGATAGGAAGAAAATAGGTAAGATATGAAATATTTGTGCTCTAAGAAAGGTAAAAGTGAGAATTCTTGACTAAAAGAGGTAATATTTACAATCTCTATGCTCTGATAAAGGTAAGAATAGTGAAAAGTTCTAGATATGAAAGCTTGGTGCTCTGTAGAAGTAATATAAGTGAAAATTTTTTTTGCTAAAGTATGGATCTAGGTATGTTTGATAGATATTTTCCTAGCTTGAAAACTAGGGCACTAATAGATGAAATAAGGTTTCATATGCGTAGATTTGATAAGAATAGTGAAATAAATGTTATACCTATGCATAGAAAAAATGTTTGGACTAACAAGTGGATGCAAGATCCTAGAAAGAAATGTTTGTAGGTTAGCTACTATGACCCTGACGCACATTATAGAAATAGTTGGGAATCATTTAAAAGAAAGAGAGGATTAACCCTCTGTTACAGTTGCAGAAAACTAGGACATCTTGCTAAGGAATGCCCTAGGAGAAGACCTAGTTGTCTTTGTTGCAAATCTATGAACCATGAAGTATTGGATTTCCCTAGAATGATTGCTAAGATTGAAGGAATGAACATGAGACAAGAAAACCCTAAGGTAGATCCAGAAATGGAAGAACCCCAGAAAGAATCAGAGAAAGTATTTCTACAGATAAAAGAAACCCTGAATGACCACCGACATGTCAGTTTATCAGAGATCTTCAAAGAAAAAGAATGCCTTGAATCAAGAATAGGAGACTTTGACATTGACTGTGTTCTAGATGAGGAAACACAGGTGAATGTCATGACAGAAAGAACTTGGGAATTTTTATGGAAGCCTGCTATGACTCCTTCATTGGGAGAACTAGGTCTATTTAGAGGAACGCTGATAAACCTGTGTGGAAAGCTCACCCAGATATCTATGAATTCCAATGGAACTTCGACAGAGGAAGATTTTGAGATTATTAAATTTAATGAGAACAGAGCCCCATTTACCATGTTACTAGGAAAACCGTGGATTGAAAAAATTCAGGCCAGAAGGAAAGAATAAGAAGAAGTTTTAGCGCACAAGAAGCAAGAGTTAAAAGATTTCATGACTAGAAGGATCACACACTTGATTGAAGAACATGATAATAGATCAAAGCTATTTAACTCTAGATACCCAGATGTCGAAGTTGCATGAACACTAGAAGACCCACATAAGATTGAAGTATTTATTCCAGATAAAGAAGAAGTATCACCCTCGACTCTTAGGAAAGAATCTCAACAACGTGAAGTAACTAGGATAGAAGAAGATAAGAATCAAAATGGAAAAAGGCATGCCGAGATGAAGCTCACTGGAAAGAAAGATAGAAAACTAATTAAGAAGAGAGATAAGATCGACAAGTTACAGAAGGTTCCAGAGGGAACTTCACAGAAGGAAAATTTGCAAAATTGGAGCTTCTCCGGAATAACAAAACTTCGTCACATGGAACTTTGCCATGGTGAAGCAATATAGTCGTTGGGACCAATATAACCATTCGGTCGACCCCCCGAATGGGTAGAAAGTCATTTATGGTTCACAACCATACTGTTGGACCATGCCATAATGGACATAACATATTTAATCAAGGCTTCTCGACTGTTGCAAGCAATTCGTTGCTAAGTTATCTATTTATCCCATCGTGCCATGCATCGAGAACACTTTTTCTAACCGTGAATCTGAGCCCGCAATTTTTTTTATTTTATACAATGATCATTGCACCATTACCTTCTATCCTATTGTAGTGTCTAAGTTACTCCTCGAACCTGAAGATTTCCAACCCTGAGCGTGTATGTCAGATGAGTTCAACACAACAGAGAGATTTTTTGAAATTTTTTGATCAATCTTGTGACTAAATGAGTCATGTCGATGCCTATAGGTGTACAATCATCATCAACGAGAGGAATGAAAGACTCTCCATCAACTGCTCGTGGATCGGGGCCATCCCTACCATCAGTAGAGAAGAGAACCACACATAAATATGACCTAGCAAACCCGAAGTGGATTCCATCCATATTGCTCGATTACATCCCACCTTTGGCTGGCACGGTGAATCGTGATAGTCTTCCAAGAGACTTCGAGTACACTATGGTCATTGCGTACCTGCCGAAGGGGATACGCACAGTTCGAATAGAGAAAGACAAGATAACAGCATTGAAGTTCCATGACTTCAACCTCAGAGATCGAAAGATATATGGTATGCTCTCCCCATACAAGTACCTAATGAGAACAAAAGGGAAGAACTCTGATATCATCCCTCAGTCGTGGATGATGAACCTCGTGTAGTCCACCCTATTGAATGTCATGAAGATCCCACACTTCAGATGACACCAGGAAGTCAATGCATGTGTCAAGCTACTATTGTCATGTTACCATGGCGGCTACTTATGGCTAGATATCCACATTACAAATGACCCAACAGTGATCCACAGGATCACAGGCCTGAGTATGCAAGGACCCGACCCACATGACCTTTATCCAGGAAAAGTCGCAAATCACGCACTAGCACAAAAAATCAAGGATACATATGGCGACGTTGAGAAAGGAACAAGAGGCTACAAGGTATCTTCCATCCATAGTGGCGCAGTGTGCCTCGCATGTCAACTGATAGCTGGAAATTTAGTAAGGAAGAACCGACCTACGTAGGTCACTGGCTTTGTCTTTGACCTCGCAGGGAAGTGCGCGAAAGGCCTAGAAATGAACTAGGAAAAGTACCTAGTTAACCAGTTGGAACTAGATTTCCGAGAAGCACAGGATTAGGGTTATGAATTTCATTTCAGATGGCTCCTGGTCCTCATTGCATTTGTTTCCTAGGAGATGCCAGAAGGAGAGGCCTTCCCCGACATAGAGTCGTTCGAACTGCTTGCCATGAAGTTTGCTACCCTATGGTATTCAACTGATATGAACAAATAGTGGCAATCAAACACTGTGTTTCATACATACTACCTCCAGCTAAATCGAGCCATCGAAGCCGAGCCTCACATGACTTAGAATACCCTACAGAGGTTCCTACCACTAATGAATTTTTGCGCAGATCGACACTTTACCTACATTACAGTGCAAGCATATGAACATAAAGATGAGATCCATTCATATTACGAACTCATAGAAGAAGCCCTTGAGAATATCAGCAAGGAATGGTTCACTGGCCTCCTTATCCCCACCAACCCTGTAGAGATATATGATATTGACATCCCAGAGGACACTCATAAAGAACAAAATACACCCAGAACCAACAGACAGAAGAAGACTTAGGAGGTCCAAAACTTAAGCAACACCTCAGTGAAGACTGCTTCCATGTCACCTGACCGAGGGGGTGGTGATGAAGTAGAAGCTGAATAGAGACTAGGCAAAGTAACACCGCCCAAAGACAAGGTTCACACATTGAAGAAGAGGAATTTTCCCCCCTCGAAACCTTCTTCCCATAAGAAATTGAAATCCTCTATGATCAAGATGCAAACTGTCCTCACCTTTGATGATTTTGACTTCATCATAGCCACCCTGAACGATTCTTCACTAGAGATAGCAGAGAAACAAGGAACAAAGCAAGAGGAAATGTATGCTATAATTGAAGTCGAACTCTGAGGGGTACAACAAGCCCTTCAATCCAGCCACGCATTATCCACTACACCTCTGCCATCGAGAGAACTAGAGTTGGAAGATGAGCCAGCCCAACTCCGTTGACTAGCTGAGACAGTCGAAACTCGCCTTCGATGAGCACAAGAAGAAATAGAACAAGCCACCCAAGATTTGGTGCAAGTACAAGGAGTACTTGTAGAAAAACGTCAAGCTACAGAACAGGAAAATATTGCTCTCCAAGAAAATGTTGATGAAGAAAAAACGCAACTACAGCAAGGAAAGGAACAATTGCTCGCAGAGAAACTCGAAGTGAAAGAAGTGGTCAACATAGCACTTTTCTCTGTGATAGTCATAGAAATAAAGGTAGAGGATCGAGTCGCACAACAGGTAGAGAAACTCACAGAAGTTATCCAACACCTACAACAATGCATCGCAGACTTACAGCTCCGCACAGTGCCCGAGACCCCACAGGATGTAAGGGATCAAAGAGGAGCAACTGCTCGAAGCACAATTGAGAGAATAAAATCCCTTACTATGGAATGTAAGAAACTTTCTGATCGTAGTGCCCAAACATACGAGAAACTCATTGATCGCAGTGCCCAAACCTACGAGAAACTCACTAAGAATCTAGAACTGAAGGCACTGGAGTCACAGATCCAAGAGGCAAAGTATCAAGCCGAACCAATACAAGCACAACTGAATCCCCTCTCAGTTGTGGAAAGAATGAAGTGATCCCAGGAGTAGCGCACTGCCTAGAAGCAAATCGACACTATCCAAAGCAGAGTTATGGAAGTAACTCAGAGGCTCCAATATGTACAAGATATGGCTTACCAATTATTTACATAGGTCGAAGGCCGAGGAGAAGAACTAGAGAAGGTTGTCACTACAACTGAACAACGCCTGGAGGGACCTGTCAATGACATAGTCATCCAAGAGTTTGTTGAATAGGAAGCCAAGGAACAACAACAAGTTGAAGAAGCTCGAGCTACGATCGAGGATTTTGAAGAAGAACTACCCAGATCATAGTGAATCAGGATGAATCACAGGTAAGTGTTGGGGGCCTATTGGCCCTTGACCAATTTTTGGGAGATCCTTGGTCAAGTTGGACCTATTTTGGGACTTCGACAGCTTATATAAGGAGGAGTGCAAGACGAATCAGAGATCATGGGGTCTCGACCCCTTTTTGGGCCCTTTCTGGGATTTGGGATTATGTAACAGGTATGGGATGTCGGCCCATCGGTTTACCCATGTTTAGGCATATTTTGTAAAGTATAAATATATGTCTAGGTAATGTAAGGAGGGGCATCTATGTGATGTTAGGCTAATATGATAAGTGCTAGATCTATGTGATTGAAGGATTGTAAGTGCTTTGTGCACACTATGTGAGACTTGCAGAGCTAAGTGAAAGTCATTGTAAGAGGTTGTGGAAGGCTCTATGCTTAGATTTACTCGGGGAAGGAGGATATAGCGATTTGCGCAGATCTATTGTCCTATGCGGAGTAGGGTTTTGAGGCTCTGTGCATGTAACCTATTGAATAAACTAATAAAGAAGAAGAGTTGGTGAACGTAGCCCCAGGGTGGGGGTGAAGCACGTATATGTTGTGTTTCTCTTATTTGTGCAATGTTTTGATGTGTTTATGTCTTTACTTACTAAGTGCTTTGATATAGATAGATAGATATGTTTATTCTTTGTGATAATGATGTATATGGATGTTAGATCACACTTATATGAATGTGCTTAGTGCTTGAATATGCTAGATCTGATATGTTCATTCGTGCTAAGTGCTCTGTGCATGTAACCTATTGAATAAACTAATAAAGAAGAAGAGTTGGTGAACGTAGCCCCAGGGTGGGGGTGAAGCACGTATATGTTGTGTTTCTCTTATTTGTGCAATGTTTTGATGTGTTTATGTCTTTACTTACTAAGTGCTTTGATATAGATAGATAGATATGTTTATTCGTTGTGCTAATGATGTATATGGATGTTAGATCACACTTATATGAATGTGCTTAGTGCTTGAATCTGCTAGATCTGATATGTTCATTCGTGCTAAGTGCTACTAGATGCCAGATTTGATTGACCACTACAATTTACTATGAATAGGGTTTAACTGTGTTGTAACTAAGAACTGAATATTGATCAATATCACTGCTAAGTGCTTTGTTAAGTTTGACAATCACATATATGTGTCCCAGCTAAGGTTGCATACACCTGAGTCCTGCAACCACCCCTGCCTCTACCTCAGATGAAACTTCATCTGCTTTGTGGGTGTTGTCGAAAGGGTCGATAGTTAGGGTTTTGTTGGTGCGTTGTTGTAGCGTTGAACCCTAGGTCTGCCCCTGCGCCAACACTGGGTAACTAAACAATATGATGGTCAACAATTTTATTCATAAAAATATCAGCATGGGGGATTTATTCAGTATCTTGATCTTGATCAATATGTCAAGAAGAAAATTCATCGATAGTCTCAAGAAACATTTTTGTCTCAAGATCATCCTCAAAAACCTTCCAATGTTTGACATTGTCAAGAATAGAGGGTCTATACTTTACTTCCACATCATACTTGATTTTGGGGAGAAAAGGAACCCTGAACTTCCTTGTTAAGACAACCAAGGAATCTACCATAGTGTTCTCCTCTCTTGGAACAAATGAGATATTAAAATCCAACAAGAAACTATCAACATTATCCTAGGCTTCATTTTTGTAGGCCCTCAACCTAGGGTGTTTAGCTTGATATAGATTTTTGACTTGATGAACAATTAACTCAGCATGTCCAAACACTGCTATCTCTTTAATCTTCATGTCTTTAGTAGCCCTCCAACCCAAAACAAGAGCCTCATACTCTACCACATTGTTTGTTGTTTCAAATTCAAGCTTGTAAGACAGAGATATGGTCTCTTGGGTAGGGAAAATAAATACTACCCTAGCACCAACACTCTCCCTAGAAGAGGGTCCATCAAAAAACATCTTCCAAACAAACGTATTGGGAGGAGGATATTCACAAGAGGTAATAGGTTGCTTTCTTATTTCAATAGGTGTTTGAGGAGCATCAGTGAGTTGTAACATATTGGTTCCTAAATCAGTATCAACTGCAAAAATGGGGTGGTTGGTAGGATTTGCTTCATCTCTGATAATGTAGGCAAATTGTGCTTCCCTATAAATCCTTATATGTTCCCCCTAAAACATAGGAATAGTGGCATACAAGATATCCATCTGCAAATTTTCCCCTATTCTTTTGATCCAATATCTAGACAAGAGTATCCCAAACTTAGGGGGGCCATCATCCACCACAATATCCATGACCACACTTTTCATTGGCAATTGGAACAAGGAAACAACTAGGTCTTTGATAACCCCAAGAGACTTCACCTTCCTAGAATCAAATGAGTATAGGTCATTGTAGGTTTTTGTAACCTCCAACCCAAGCTCATCCATGACAATCTTAGGCATGAGATTATGAGATGCCTCTGAATCCATCAAATAGTTGTGCAACACTTTATCATGAATGTTCAATGATGTATATAAAGGAGGGGAAGAGTCATCCCTATCCTCTACCAAAGGTCCTAGTATGATAGTTGGTTTTTCATCTTGGATGTTGATTGAATTTGTGGGATAAGATGACGGTTTAGGCTGCATCATTTTGGAAAGGTACCTTTTGAAATCTTCATTCTTAACTAGCTCCCAAAAAGGTACAGGGATTTTAATCTTTTGAATCTCATTCTCAAAGATAAAAGAGGAGAGAAGCTTCAAAATATCCTTAACTTCTGGGGTAGGGCTCTTAATCACTTCCTGGGAGTTTTGTGCCTCTTTTTATTTATTTCTAGCTTCCACATCCTTAGTAGGATTCTTTGTTCTAGTAAGATGGTAAAAAATGTTAGGCTTCCCCTATTTCTTCTTTGACCTTAGGTTGTATCTGTTTGGATTTCCACTAGTCCTTTCCCCTTTTCTTAGCTCATTTAGTTGTCCATCCATGAGAGAGTCTTCATATGAAGTTTGGGTTAAATGAGGAGATGAAGAGGTGTCACCAAGACAATGGATTTTAGGATCAACATCTTCTTCCTGTCCTTCTTCATCAGTAACCAATTTATTTTGGTGAGGGGCTTGGATTTTTTTATCATCCCTATCCCTATTTATTTGATCTCTTTGGATGATCTGAGGGGCATTATTGGCTCTTCTGAAATTACCCCTATTATCAACATTCTGGGGGTTCCTATAGCTCTCCTTTCCTTCAAATTTCAATTTCTCCATTTATGCAGAAAATGATTTTACCAGTTTTGTCAGTTCATCCACTTAAGGGTGGGAAGTAGAGGAATAAGAGGTTGAAGCTTCATACCTACCTTTTCTTCTGTCTCTATCAGATTTAGTCCTAAGTTTTCCATCTGCCTATATATTAGACTCTACTTCAAGGGTTGCATCTTGCATATGAGCTAAAGAGGTAGATCTTCTTTCTCTCAAAAGGAGGAAACAATCAGGGTCAAAAGCGTTGGCATAAGTAATATTGGAAGAGGTTTATGTAGGCTTTATTTCAGTGGGAATCTTATTGTACATTTTATTAAATATTTCTGAGAAGTTTGAAACAAATTCCCCCTCTTTCCTATTAAGTGACCCAAATTATGTAATATAATAAAGAAAATATTTTGTATACCCCCAATACTTCAAGAATGAATCATCCAGATCTTCAATCCCAACAATAGATCCAAGAGTCAAACCCATAAACCATTTCCCAGCCTCACCATCAAGGCTCTGTATAAAAACTTTTATCCACACATCTTCATTTTCAATGTTAAGATTATAGGCATAACTATGAAAATATGAAAGGTGTTCTTATGTAGTTATGTCTTCCTCCCTTGTGAACTTGGGAATTTACTTAAGGTAGTCTCCAACTAGGAGATAATTCATAGGCTAAGGTAAAACAAGAGGGGCATATCTAGCAGCCACTATGGAGTCCATCCTGTTTCTAGGAAGATTAGCACCTGCCATTGGGATGTGAACTATAGGAGAACCAAGGGGAGATGGAGTTTGGACAGGTAGGATTGTAGTTATGTTTCTAAGGGAAAGGGGAAGTGGTTGAGTGTTGGAGGAGAATGGTATAGGGTTCAAAGGAAAAGAATTCCCCCCCTCTTTAGTTACAACAACTTTGATAGGAGGAGGAGTAGGAAAACCCAATGTGGGAAAATATTCTAAGCTCTTGGGTCTAAACCACTTTACAATATCAAGGGAAATAGGGGTTTCAAAAATTTCTCCTTCCAAATGAATACTAGAAGGGGGGATTTGAATAGGAAAGATTTCAAAATATAAACTTCTGGAAAATCCAACAGATGGTATAAAAGGAGAATTGGATATAGTTACTGGAGTTTTAAAAGAAGAATCATGTAAATTACCAGAATCACCTGGTACAATAGCTAGAAGTCCTTCTTGAGAGGTATTTCCTTTCTTGATGATATTCTCCAGGTCGGCTTCAGGTGTTTCTATAGGTAGTTGTGGATTAGACCTCGTGTGTCTTCCTTTCAGATCTATAACTGGAAGAGTGGAGTCACCAAGTGAAAGATACAATCTTCAAGGTACTAATTCCTGATTGTACCTTCATAATCATAATTTCATTTGTCATTCAATCCCAAGGAAATGTCTTCAATTCATTCCCCAGCAACGGTGCCAAGAATCTTGGTACTGAGATTCACCCTTGTATTGAGGGAGGATAACCCCAATACCCATCAAAATGTTTGTGGAGGTAGGTTTATGAGTGGAGGTCAAATGGACAAAGCTTAGCATGAGAATGTTTTAGCACATAAAACTAGACTAGCAATGCATAATCAAATGAGGTTCTCATTAACTTCAGTCAGTAGTTTAAGGCTAAAGCTGAGAAGGAGAAGACTTAGTGAGGAAAGTGGAAAATTCTTCCATGAGCATCTAGCCTTCAAGCATCTTGGTGCAGAAAAACTCAGGCAAAAGAACACTCTTGAACTTAAGTTTAAGATATTGAAATATATCACAACAACATTATAATCAAACCTCCATTACAATACAACCACAAAAACTCATCTGGATAATCCATTCACAAGCATTTCAACATAAGAGGAAACATGGAAATGAAAGGAAATACTGAAACATATCATAGCAGCATTATAATCAAACCTCCATTACAATACAATTACAACACCTCATCTGGATCATTCATGCATGAGTGTTTCAGCACAATAGGAAACAAGATAATGAAAGAAATTGAATTATATTAATGATAAATTCTCAAGTCTCATACATAACCAAAGAACAACTCTTCTATCAAGCTATTACAAAATAAGGAGCTCTCCTCAACCATCGACCTTAACAAAATCTTAAAATGATCTATTTATACTCAAATCAGTGAACAACCACTAGGAGAGTCATCTGACCATCCCGTCTAAGGATTTTCATCTGTGCATAATTTTGTCAGACTATGTGTGTATCCTACTATCAGATGCAATCTCATATCAGCATGGGCATGCAGGAAAAACCGTCCATCGTGGTACCTCGGGCCGACAGTTCTGTCTCCACGGCTAGACCCTCCATGCCTTCTATTTATGGAGTGATTCGAGGTTTCAACTACTAGTCCTTGTTCATTAACCGATTTCTCCTAGGGATCAGGATGAGGCTTGATGACTAGGGGACATCCACGTTCTTCTATTGGATTCAACGTTGAATGATCATGTGATTTAGGGGTCATCGAAAGTGGTTTGGACCCACACCGCTTCTGGGCTTGAAACTCACCACCTTACGCCACGTAGCTCTCTCATAATACCATGGATTAGATTTCGGGCCGCCCAAGGATTTTAACGCCCGAGCATGTTGCGACAATTAAATGAAGTGTGGTAATTGATTTGATCGCGATCTGTGATCTAGGCGCACCTTCTATTTTAGCACCCCCGCTAAATTTTATCCGCCTTCCAACTATAACATCCTTCAAATTGCGCTTAGAGATGACACTAAATTGAACTTCACAAAGGATATCTATTGTTGAAAACTGCACCCTCTTGTTTTCTTGTGCTCATGGCTATCACCTGTGACCCTTGAAAACTTCATGTGATAACATGACCAATGGGAGGTTTGAAGGTACTGGCTGCCAATGGAAAATAATGTTCCTTCTAATTTTCCTCTCTGGGAATGAAGGAGATGTTAAATGCCAGAAAGAAGTTGTCAATCAGGTCCCACACCTCGTTTATGTATTGCTTGAGACTTGTTTTGTTATATTGATAGATGTTTCTTAATTGATTGATGATTAACTCAGAATTACCAAAAATTGTCAAACTATTAATGGCCATGTCTTTGGCAACCCTCAATCCAAGCACTAGAGATTCATACTCAACTATATTGTTAGTAGTCTCGAATTCCATCTTATAAGAAAGCGTTATAACCTCTTGTGCAAAGGAAATGAGGACTATACCAGCACCAACACCTTCTTTTTATGAACATCCATCAAAATACATCCTCCACACTTTGTTTTGTTGATCTGTCAATGACAATTTTTTTCATTTGCTCGCTGTAATTTATGGTTCCTTGCTATTTAAATGAAAAAAAGATGACCCAATATCATCCTCAACAACATAAAATTGATGATTTCTTCGATTCTGATGGTCATTGACGATATATGCTAACTTGACCTCCATGTATAGCCTCCTGTGTTCTCCCCAAAAAACAAGAATGGTACCATAGGTGAGGTCCATTTGTAATGATCCCCCAAACTTCTCGGCCCACGTCCTAGACAAAAGCATACCAAAATTGGGGGGAATGTTAGCCACAACGATGTCCATAAATACACTCTTCATGGGTAATTGTTCCAACAAAATCACCAAATATTTTATTAATCCCAAACATTTGACTTTTTTGGAGTCAAAGGAGTAAATTTCTTGGTAGGGCTTGGTGATCTCTAGAACTAGTTCCTCCATAACAACTTTAGGCATGACATTATGTGAGGCACCCGAGTCCATGAGACAATTATGTAGGATCTTGCCATGGAAATTTAAAGATATGTAGAATGGAAGAGAGGCATCAGATCCATCCTCAATGTGTGGGCCCACAGTAATGGTTGGGTTTTCATCTTGTAGACTAATTACCTCAGAAGTTACAACAGAAGTAGGTGGCTACAAAACCTTCATAATGGATTTTTTGAAAGGCTCATTTTTCAACAATTATGACAAAGGAATGTGGATCTTGATCTTGGTCAACTCATGCTCTAGGATAAAATATTCTTGTGTCCTATCAAATTCTTTTACTTCAGGGAAAGCAGGTTTAAATGGAGGAGGTTGGTGAGATTTAGCCAATGCACCCTTGCTTGGATTTGGCTCGGGAGGAACCTCTGTTTTTCTGTTCTAATCGAGAGTTGTGGATTTGGGAGTGCATGTTCTAGGCCTCAAGTCATATTTCTTTTGGGGATGGCCTTGAATAACCCCCTCTTCCCCTGTCTCAATATCACACCGATTTTATAGTTGTGCTACCTCATAATCTTGTTGCGCTAAGTGAATGGTGTAAAAATATGTTTCATTGAAAAGTACGACAACATCATACACAACATCACTATATACATCCATCTCTTCAATATGATTTTTTTTGAAAGGAGGTACTAATATTTGGTCATCGACATTCCTTCTCTTCCTCTGCATTATCTGATGGGGCATCATTCGACCTTCTAAACCGGTTTGTATTTTTGTTCCTTTCCCCTTGAAGATCTATTTGGTTGTTTAGATTTCCATTTCAGCTTAGCTATTTCATATGTCAAATCCTGCAAAGTTTTGGTAATTTCATCAAGTTTAGGATTTGTTGAGCACTCAACACACCCTAAAAAGCCTTATCATTTTTTTTTACTTTTTGGGTACCACTTGTTTTCTTCACTGTCTGACTCGATTTCATTTTGGGAAATGGTGTATCATTCTTTGTTTCCATGTCTCTTATCACCTAGTTAGATTTTTTTGAACTTGTGGAACCTCATGTATAAAATACCTTAACACTTGAATTAAGAATCGACAACTAAACATTGCACCGAACGCACTCAGGTTCAGCATTGGAAAGAATTCAAGAAAGTAAAGGAACCAGACAAAAACAAAAGTCATTGAGCGACGATCCTCTTCGACATCAACATAAGGAAGTTTTGGTTTGTGTAAGTTATTTTCATAAAGGGTCAAGATATAGTCGATCCCCTTCGACATCGAAAAAATATGAGAAAGACAAACGTTAACGAAGGATGTAAATAAATCGTCGATATCCAATGCCTGATGCGCTTTATCGGGATCGGGGAAATCTAGAAAGATCACAACAATCATTTCAACCATGATAAATTTATCTCCGATATCCTATTCCCGATGCATTTTCCGTATCGATAATTTTTCGAGGAAGCCAATCCGAGAGCACTTGGGTAGGTTTATCATCGATCGTCAATCTTTGACACTTTCGGGCGTCGACAAGTTAGGTTTGGATTTTAGAAAAATTTGGCTTAAATAAAAACCAACTCCAACCGACACGATAATATGAGGTCACTAGTCTCGAATACCACGTGTCTTTAACATGTAAGAGGATAGTACGATCTAGTTTTATCCCGAGTCATTTTTTTTTCCTAGGTCCTAGTCACACCTCTTAGTCAACTTTTCCATGTCATCTTTGTATGGAAAGATTGATCGACGTCAGAGATTTTACAGGAGGGTATGAACAAAATTGTTCACAGCAATATCCCAACCCTCGATCCACCAACTAAAAGAGTGAAACGATGGTACATTTGCGGCATTAGATATGATCCAATTTTGGAAATTTAAGAAGCTAGTTAATGCCTGATCTCTCATTAGTGGCTACCCTGTGTGCCGATTAGACAACAACATTTTTAAATCATCGATAGACCACATTACCACCCGCGCCTCCACTGACAACCATGATGAATTTAAGTTTAAGAATCTCTAAAGATCTGGCGGCAGATTTATTGAAATTTCACTCATAACCCGAATTGAATGGATGATGTGACACGGTAAGTTCATCCTTGTTTAAATCTCTAGAATGGTTTTGAATAAATTCATTATGTGTGTAAGTTGAATTCTAGAGTGTCTGAAGGAGCAGGGTGAGCGACTTGAGACTGTATTGACCCTTTTGATTATCAAAAATAGGTTTAACAAGATTTAGAGGTATGTATCCAAGTTTGTCAATTCGTTGGTTATAATTTATATACGCGCACCCAATTTTAATTCATAATCTCTAAACTATGTTATAGCTGCAGATAAGATGTCGCTGAGAAGGCCCACTAAGTAGTGGAAAGAATTAATTACATCAGCGTGGTTCAAAAAGGGTCGAGACGTAGAAGATCACGGTATTTGGGTGTTGAGGGAAAACATCATAGATCGGATAAGGAAAGTGGCCAAATACTAGGTGAAAATGGCCCAAGAACCTCAACAGGAGATTCAAGAGAAATGGGTTGATTGCGAAAGAAGTTGGGTCAAGATTAATCAGAAGATAAAATACATTAATCTCTCAGAATTCATCTCACCCGAGGACTTTGTCGACTTTCATGACATAGTCAAACAACGTGCATAACAAGACTCATCGTGGATTGCAGAGATAGAAAAGGATGAAAACATCCAGGTCAAGTACAACAATTCATGGAGCACCCGATGAAGGCTTGGACAATATTGCAGAAGTTAAGTGTTAAAGTAGTCAAGTATTGGGCATGGGAAGTGGAGATAAAGGACATCCTTTTGGCCTCGATGGACCAACATAGATTCTCATATGCCAACACATCCGAGGAACTCTTCGTCAAATGGTTAGAGTATGAGAAGAGTCATCCACTTAAGTGAAACCATTTGATGACTCTTAGAGGACAGAGAGATGGAAGTGCCATGTTGCAATGTTTTGTTTTACTTAGATTATACTTTTGATAGTCATTTTTAGTTACTAATTTGTTATAAATAAGAGGATCGACCTTTTATAAGTGGTCGATGGTTTTTGCAAAGACCCTCATTTTTGGAATTGTAAAGAACTATTTCAAAACTACCTTAATTGAGAAATCATTTTTAGGACTGGAGAGAAATTTCTGTTTAAAATCAAAGGCATGTGTGATTGGATCATAAGGAGGAATTACTTCCGACTTTATCTCATGAATGGATGATGTAATGAGTAAGAGTTTCTGAATCTATTGATAAGTTAGCTGATTCAATATTTTTATAGTTCTTATCTCTAATGATGGAAAGAAAATCGTTGCGTTAATGTGTGATTAGTGATTAGAGCTAAGGAAACTAATTTTCTTGCCATCATTTTATTTCATGTATGCCTTATTTTGAGAATTGTATCTCAGTCAATAATTGAAATACGAAAAATTTGATGTATTAGTACTAGGCTTGTCATAGGTGTGAAAATATTTTTTTGCATGCTTGAGCATGAGGGTGATCTTGAGCTCAACCTTATTTAGTAGTTAATTTTCCCCCCTTGTCTTTACCCAGATAGTTTATACCAACACCTATCTTTTATCAGACCCGCCTAATAAGAGAAAATACAAAAAAGAGAGCATTCAAACTAAAGGAGGAGTTTTCACAAGAAGATATCTTGTAAATCACTACATAAAGCCCATCGATTAATTGACCGGATCATAAGATCTAGAGAACCATTCCACTATAAATGTTGCAGAGTCTAATTGGGCCTCAGTGGCAGTTTTTGTTTCTATTGTTGATTTAAATGGATTTAGGACCCCTCAACAACATTCACGCTAGAAGGAGGGTCGAAGAATGAATGGCTAACGATATTTATGATATAATTTTTCACACAGCCTGTAGATTCAAAACAACCCACATGCATGTCTAGTCATTCTCAAGACAACCCACATACACTAAGTACTCCTGAAATGAGTAACTCAACCCAGCAAGAGGAAGAACATTTATTCCCTGAAATACCTTACGCTCTTCCCCACGATGATTTGAACAAGTTCAGAAGAATCGCAAGAGCTTACGCTTGACAAATTGGAGCACTACTCTTAGCTATGTTAATCCCTCATAGAAAACAAGTAATCAGACTAGTGGTTGACACCCCCGACCAAGTTTTTGTCCACACATTATAATACCTGATAGATTTCTCCCTCACCAAGATCAAACATCCCCTCAACCTAATCCCCAAAACACCAGCTGGTAACTACTCTAAGCCCGACAATTTTTCTGACAAGGAAGGGTTTAAATCAGAACTCTCAGTTTCAGATTCGAATGACATGGAAGATAACAATGATTAGAATGAAGAAAGGGGAAACCCACCTCATATTAATCAACCGTGTTTTTCCATAGATGCTCTAGAAATCCCCGGATGAGTAAATAACCTTCCTCGACATCCAGAAAAGGTTACTCCCTAAATTTGAACCTGAAACCTCAGGATTTCCTGAAGACCATACCAAAAAATTCATACTAGCTATTAGACTAATGAATCTCCAACATGAAGACGCAGTATGTAGGATTTTCCCCTATACTTTTGAGAATTTGGCCTCCACGTGGTATTTTAAATTTCCTGTAGGGTCTATAACTAGTTGGAAGAAGTTTCAAAAGGATTTTTTAGATAAATTTGCAGAAGAAACCACTACATGAGCTTTGATAGCTGAGTTGTTCGCCGCCACCATGAGTTTAAAGGAGAAGGTTAAATACTTCAATCAACGATTCACCACTATCCTAAGAAAATTTCAACCCAAAGCTAAACCCACTCATACGCTAATGCTCTCCTTGCTTCCATTTCCATTTTTGTGAAGAGGGATGCCAAAACAACCTTAGCTGAGAATTTTGAGGAAGCCAAAACTATAGAATTCCAAATGAAGGGATTTAAAGAAGGCTAAGTTTCATTAGTTAAGAAGGAATTTCAAACTCCCCCGAGGAGAGGACTCTTGTTGACCAGACCCCCAGGGAAAAAAACAGAACAAGGTCTCAAAAAAGGAAGTGGATACATAGAATACCTACAACGAATGATAAAGAAGTTGTCAAACGAAATCATAGACATGAGAATAAGTGTAGGGGAAGGAAACCAAGGCCAGAGGACCTATAAACCATTTTTTAAAATAAATCCATCGTTCAAAGAAATTGAACCTCCCCCATCCAACTCAAACATCGATCTGGGAAATGTATCATCTGACTCTTTTTGTACCTATCACCAAGAGAAACATTTTGAAAGAGACTATCCAAAATGGGTGCATGCCATGAGTTTGATGGCCAACCAGTTCCTAGACAAAGTTTCCCTTACTGCACAATCAAGTGGCTCAACTATGAATATTGTTGATCAGGAAGAAGTGGACCCACCACAATAAATGACCATGTTGCTTTGGGACCCTAACCTATCAATGTCTTATGATGATCTATTTGAGGTTCAAGAACCACCCACAAAGGTGTTGCTTGTGTAAATGCGAAGTAGGGGTCAATCGGTCTCAAATGACCTTACCATTACCCATACTTTGAGAGGAAAACAAACATTCGATCACCCGAAAGAATCTGTTGTCTCCCAAAGAAATCCTATAAACATCCATACACAAGAATCGCCCAAGATAGACTACAACATGGTAGAAGATTTGAAAAAATTGAAGGCAAATATATTCATGGACATGTGTAGAATCCCCTAGAAAAAGGACTTTCTGTTACAAGCTTTGAAGTCAATAGAAAATCCTACAACCAACACTGGCCAAGGAGAAAATCCATCCCTCTCAGATATGAGAAATAAGTCAATTGTAAATGTTTTCTCTGAAGATAAAAAGGGAAAGCATTTTGTACCACCATTCCTCTTGAAATTTGAGGTCTTCAACAAAAACCTCCATAATTATTTGGTTGACTCGGGGGAATCCTCTAATGTTATGAAAATTTCTATATGTAAGAAATTAAATGCAATCCCTCTCAAAAGTGATAAACATGTGATACAACTAGACAGAACCCAGGTGAAAGTTATGGGAGAACTCAAGGATGTCATGATCAGGATGGAGACACACCCGAAATTTGTTCAAGTGATTAACATAATTGTAGTTGATATCCCAGAAGCTTATGTATTGCTACTTAGTCAAGATTGGTCCGAGAAGTTAAATAAATACTTTAGTACATACTCGGCTCACCTTTGGTTGTCATTAAAGGGACACACGAATATGATTAGGATCGATAGGGACAAATATCTAAAACATACTGTCACCAACCTAGAATCCCTCAACGAGCCCTCTTCAGAAGATTTCCCCATTCTAGGAAATCATTCCTATGACTGTGATTTCAGGAATTTCTCCCCTCTCTCATTTGATGTCCCTCTTACTCAAAACTATGAAATGAATTTTCAAGAAAATTTTCTGATGGCGGAAGAAGAAGTCCTCTTCTGTTAAGAACCTCTATTAAAAACCACGGAGAATATAGGAGGAAAGGAGGAAAGAGGTAGGCAAAAAGAAACTTATGGTTTTCTCTCACAAGTTTGGACCCTTGTACTTTGATGGGTCTAGGTCACAAGAAGGATCAGGAGTAGGGTGTATCCTCATTGATCCCAAAGGTAAATGAAATTTCTTGTTCTATAGACTAGAATTTGAATGCACAAACAACATCATTGAGTATGGATCTCTAGTACAAGGGCTAAAGAAATCAATATACTTGAACGTTAAATAACTAAAGGTTTTCGGAGTCTTTGAAATCATCCTTAGACAAGTAAGGAACACTATACACTGCAACTCTCCCCACCTGAGGAATTATCCATAGGAAGTGCACGGACTAATAGAAAATTTTGAAGCCTTCAACATTACAACGATCCCTAGAACAAAGAACACTCTTTTTTATTCTCTGGCCACCGTTGCCTCAAGGCTATCCGCTTTAGAAGACTATGAATCCTCCTATTTCACTGTGGAGCTACTCTACAAATTGTAAGTTCCCAACAATATTTATAATTGGAAGGTATTTGAAGGAGATGAACATATCATAAACTTCTTAACCAAACAGGGAAATTTTAAAGATCTGGCTATTGACGATGAAATATTTTAGGAGCAATTAGTAGAAACCGATCCCCATGTACAAAGAGATGAAATAGATCAATTGACTGACAAACCAAGGTTTCACACGATACCAAAAGAGGTATCCAATTTAGAGAACCTTTTTTACTTAAGGGAAATATTTAAGGGATCAACAATCACAAAAACATGGATTTCATGTCCCATGTACGAGAATATAAACCCGGGAACCCTGGAAAACCCTAAGAATATAAATCTCGACAAGACAATAACTACAGAATAAAGGAAGGCCTATCTCAAACTTTTCAAAGATATTCAAAATGTTTTCACATGGTCCTACTGATATCTAAAGAATTATGATACTTGTATCATTCAACACACAATCCCATTAAAACCCGGAGTAAAACCCTTCCAACCGAAGCTCTGGAAGTACCACCCATCCTTGGAGCCTCTCATGTTTTAGGAGTTGAAGAAATTACTAGATGTTGAAATCATCTTCCAAGTTAGAAACTCTGCATGGGTAGCAAATTTGGTTCCTGTCAGGAAAAACTGTGGGGAGATCTGTCTGTGTGTGGATTTCAGAAACCTCAACAGAGCATCAGAAAAGGACAAATTCCAAATCCTACCAATGAAGAAACTCTTGTAGACCATGTCTGGTTTTGATATTTTCTCCCTGCTAGACAGTTTTTCAGGTTATAAACAAGTTCTAGTTTCAGAGGAAGACCAATTGAAAACTACCTTCCGAACCAAGTGGGGAACCTTTTCTTATGAATGCTTTCCCTTTGGGTTAATCAATGCAGGGGAAACCTTCCAAAGGGAAATGGACGTAGAATTATGGGGACTAATCAACAAATGTGTAGTAGTTTATTTGGAAGACGTGACTTTGTATTCAAAGAACAGAGAAGATCACATCCAACACTTAACTGAGATTTTCAAAAGGTGTAGGAAATATGGTATATCTTTAAACCCTAAGAAAACTATCTTTGGTTTCGAGGAAGGGAAACTACTAGGTCATGTTATATCTCAAGCATGAATTCACATAGACCAAAACAAATTAGGGCTATAGCTCAGCTTCCATTACCCCACAACAAAAAGGCTATGCAATCCTTCTTTGGGAAAATCAATTTTGTGAGGAAGTTCACCCCCAATTTCACTAAAACTATCAAACCCTTACAAAACATGATCCATAAAGATGTTGAATTTAAGTGGGACGATGAACGAAAAAGTGCTTTCACCAATATTAAGACTGCAATATCTCAAGCTCCATTACTGCGAACTCTTAACTTTAGAAAATATTTTTTCCTCTACACTTTTTCCTCCAACCAATCGTTAGCTGCAGTATTGACTCAGAAGGATGATGACAACAATGAATCCCTTGTCTCGTTTATGAGCACTAATATCCAAGGGGCCGAACTAAACTACCCTGCTATAGACAAGCATGCTTATGTGATGTACAAGGCAGTGAAACACTTCAGATCTTACATCCTAAAAAACCACACGAAAGTCAGTGTGCCTCATCCCGCATTTTGATCCCTATTCACTCAACAGGAGATGGGGGAAAGAAGAGGGAACTAGATGGAAGTTGTCCAAGAATTTGATCTCGATATAAAACCTGCCAAACTAGTTAAGGCACAAGGATTATGTAAACTGGTAGTTGAAGCCCAGGACCAAGTAAGTGCATACCCTAGGTGGGAGAATGAATTGGCATTATGGTATAGTGAAGCCTCATATGTATCCCCAGGGTAGGAGTCCTGGTATGGGAAATTATCTTATCTCCTGCACCATGGGACTTGCCCAAAAAACCTAAACCCTAGGGAAAGGAGAGCTTTCAGACTAAAATCGGCACAATATCATCTCATAAATTTGGTGCTCTTCCTCGTTAATTATGATGGGGTAGTTTTAAGATGTCTCAAACGAGAAGACACAGATAAGGTTATAAAGGAGCTCCATGTTGGTCTTGCAGGTGGACACTTCGTAGGGAATACCACCGCTCACAAAATACTGAGAGTCTACTATTATTGGCCTACTATGTTCAGGGATGCTAACACATACGCTAGGAACTGTAAAACTTATCAAATAAGCGTGAGGAGGGAAAAGAGAGAAGTTGTCCCACTCCAACCTGCGGCCATCTCCAGGACATTCGAGCAATGTGGGTTAGATATCATAGGAGAAATTACACCGAGTTCTTCAAAACAACATATATACATATTGACTTCCACATACTATTTCACGAAATAGGCAGAAGTTGTCCCTATGACTCATGTAAACAAAAAGGTGGTGATCCAATTCATAGAACAACAATTGATCACAATTTTCGATATGCCTTTCGTCCTTATTTTCTATAATGTCGCTTACTTTTCTTCCACCCTATTGACATAGTTTTCTCTAGACAAAGGAATCATAATAAGATACTCTACAAACTACTATCCACAGGGGAACGAACTTGAAGAATCAACCAATAAGAACCTAGTGAAGATATCAATGAACTGGAAGAATCAACCAGAGGAACTGGCACAATTCACTTCATAATTCCTTATGGGTTGATATAGTAACACCCAAGGAATCTGTATGGAATTTCTCATACTTCCTGGTATACAGACAGGAATCCATTCTCCTGAATGAGCTATCTCTTCCATCTCTTCAACTTTCTCAGGACTCTAGAGGACAACCCTCATCGATTATTCAACAAAGAATTGATACCCTCCTCTGTTGGCAAATATTGAACAAGCAACGAATGTGTGTTGATGGTTGTTGTCATTGATGGCAACAACGGAGATGGCAGGATATGAAGGATAAAACCCCTTGGGGATTCGGACGTAAGAGCTCAGGAGGCATCATCGGAGTTTCGGGGATCGGGGTTTCAACGTGCAAAGAAAACAATGCAACGAAAATCTCGATTTCGCGATATGCGAAATCCCGACTGAATCTGCACCATCAGATCAACATGAGATTTAGACCGTCGATCTTATTCATGGCAGCAGTCCACGTCAGCTTGGGACACGTGGCACAACCAGGAAATGACAGGTGGCAGGAAGATTCAACAGTTCAGGCACAGGTAGGTCACGAATCAGAGTGACACGTGGCAGTATTGAACACATGTCAAATCACGTGTGACGTCAGCCCGTATCGGAGAATCGGGAATCGGGGCTTCGTGACTCCCGTGAACAAGTGCATCAGAAAACCCGAAATCGCGAAATGCGATTTCCCGATACGAAAGATAGTGTGTGGGTCACCAAGAAAGATCAGAGCCGTCCATATGGAAGGACGTGTGGCAAAGGATCGGGCGTCGTCGGGAAATCGGAGATCCCGGTGACAAGGGATTTGCGCATTGTGAAATAGCGATGAAAGAAATCCCGATTG
>ML804018.1:22052-37291 GCA_009831015.1 Picea engelmannii | reverse complement strand
TGTACTGAGAGCTCTTGGATTAGAGTTTTGTATGAGATTGTTTCATGATTCATGATATACATAATATATGATAGTGGGGTTTTTAGCTTTACGCTTTCCCGGTAAAAAATTTGTGTTGTGTGTTATTGATATTTCGCTTTGTGCATTGTGGTTGTGATCGTGGTTTAAATTGCTTCTGCAAAAGTAATAGTAGAAGCGATTTTGTATTTAACAATAGCAGAACTTGTTAGATCAGGAGAATCGCAGGAATACATTAATTTGTATCGTAATTTCTACACCTCATGTCTAAAATACCTTAACACCTGAATTAAGAATCGACAGTTAAACACTACACATAATGCACTTAGGTTCGACATCAGAAATAATTTAAGTAAAGGAAGCACACAAAAACAACAGTGATTGAGCACCGATCCTCATCGGCATAGGCAGAAGATGGCTTTTGTTTGCGTAAGTTATTCGCATAAAGGGTCGAGAGATAGTCGATCCCCTTCAGCATCGGCAAAATAAGATAAAGACATATGTTAACAAAGGATGTAAAGAAATTGTCAATAGTCGATGGCCGATGTGATTTATTGGGATCAAGGAAATCCAGATCCTTTCGACAACAATCATTTCGACCACGATAAAGTTATCTCTGATTATCGATTCCTAATGCGTTTTTGGCATCGAGACTTTTTCGAGGAAGCCGATCCAAGACCACCTAGGTAGGTTGATCATCATTCGCCGATCCTTGACACTTTTGGGCATTGACAAGTTAGGTTTGGGTTTTAGAAACGTATGGATTAATAAAAGTCTCAACTCCGAATGACATGAGCAAATGAAGTCACTAGTCTCGAATTCCACGTTTCTTTACCATGTAAGAGGGTCGTACGATCTAGTTTTATCTTGAGTCATTTTTGGTTCCCTATGTCCTAGTCACACCTCCTAGTCATCTTTTCCACGTCAGCTTTGTACGAAACGATCGATCAATGTCAGAGATTTTGAAAGAGGGTATCAACGAAAATGTTCACAGCACAATCCTGACCCCCAATCCACCAACTGAAAGAACAAAACGATGGGACGTTTGTGGAATTAGATACGATCAGATTTTGGACATTTAAGGAACTAGTTAATGTTTGATCCCACATTAGTTGCTACCCCATGCGCTGATTAGACAACAACATTTTGAAATCGTCAACAAACCACATTACCACTCGTGCCTCCATCGTCAACCATGATGAATTTAAGTTTAAACATATCTGAAGATCTAGTAGAAGATTTGTTGAAATTTCACTTGTAACCCGAATTGAATGGCTGATGCAACATGATAAGTTCATACTTGTTTAAATCTCTAGAATGGTTTTGAATAAATTCATTATATGCGTAAGTTGAATTCCAGAGCTGTCGAACGTGAAAAGTGAGTGACTCGATACTGTACTGACCCTTTTGATTATCAAAACCAAGTTTAACAAGCTTCAAAGGTATGTATCCAAGTCTGTTAATTCGTTGGTTATAATTTATATATGTGCACTCGATTTTATTGCACAATATATAAACTATGTTATAGTTGCAGATAAGATTTTGCCGAGAAGGCCCACCAAGAAGTGGAAATAATTAATTACATCAACACAGTTCAAAAAGGGTTGAGACACGTAAGAGCATAGTATCTGAGTGCTGAGGGACAACAACATAGATTGGATAAGGAAAGCGGGCGAATACTGGGTGAAAATGGCCCAAGAACTTCAGCAAGAGATTCAAGAGAAATGGGTCAATTGCAAAAGAAGCTGATTCAAGATTAATCGAGAGATAAAAGACATTGGTGTCCCGGAATTCAGCTCACCCGAGGACTTTGTTGACTTGCATGACATAGTCAAACAACATGCAGAACAAGACTTATCATGGACTGTAGAGATAGAAAAGGTGGAAAACATAGTTCCAGGTCAAGTACAACAGTTCATAGAGCACCCGATCAAGGCTCAGACAATATTAAAACAATTAAGTGTTAAAGTAGTCAAGTATCAGGCACGAGCAGTGGAGATAAAGGAGATCCTTTCATCCCCGATGGACCAACACATATTCCTGTATGCCAACACATGCAAGGAACTCTTCGTCAAATGGTCAGAGTATGAGAAGAGTCATCCACTTAAGTGAAACCATTTGACGACTCTTAGAAGAAAGAGAGATGGAAGCGCCATGTGGTGATGTTTTTTTTTACTTAGTTTGCACGTTTGATAGTTAGTTTTAGTTAATGATTTGTTATAAATAAGAGGATCGACCTTTTAGAAGTGGTTGATGGTTTTCTCAAAGACACTCATTTTTTGAATGGTAAAGAACTATTTCATAACTACCTTAATTGAGAAATCTTGTTTAGGATCAGAGACAAATTTTTGTTTCACATCAAAGGCATGTGTGATTGGATCATAAGGAGGAACTGCTCTTGACTTTATCTCATGAATGGATGTTGTAATGAGTAAGAGTTTCTGAATCTATTGATAAGTTAGTTGATTCAATATTTTTATAGTTCTTATCTATAATGATGGAAATAAAATCGTTGTGTTAATGTGTTATTAGTGATTAGAGCTAAGGAAACTAATTTTCTTTCCATCATGTTATTCCATGTTTTTTTTATTTCGATAATTGTATCTCAGTCAATAATTGAAATACCAGCAAGTTGATGTATTAGTACTAGGCTTGTCATAGGTGTCAAAATCTTTGTCTTCATGCTTGAGCATGAGGGTTATCCTGAGCTTATCCTTCTTTAGTAGTTAATTTTTCCCCCTTTTTATTTATCCAACTAGTTTATACTAGCACCTGTCTTTTATCAAACCCACCTAATAAGAGAAAATACAAAAGAGAGAACGTTCAAACTGAAGGAGGAGTTTTCACAAGAAGATATTATGTAAATCACTACGAAAATCCCATCGATTAATTGGACGAATCGTAAGATCTAGAGAACCATTCCACTATCAAAAGTTGTAGAGTCTAATTGGGTCTTGGTGGCGGGTTTGGTTCCTACTGTTTATTTAAAGGTATTTAGGACCCCTCAACATGATCATGTGTGGTTGGGATAGAGGAGGAAGGGAATCCTTTCTGTCTTTCTTCTTTTCTTTATTAGATCTAGTCTTTAACCTGTCTGATGCCAAGATGTTGGATTCAACCTCAATGGTTGCTTCTTGCATAGACAACAAGGTGGTGGATCTTCTCTCCCTCAATAGAAGGGAAAATTATGCATCAAATGCATTCGCATAAGTAATCTTGGTAGAGGCTTCAGTTGATTTGATCTCATATGGGATTCTACCATACATCTTATTGAATCTCTTGGTGGATTCTAAAATATAATCACCATTCCTTCTCTTAAGGGCCCCAAACTCAGTGATGTAATAGAGATAATATCTTATGTCTCCCCATTTCTTTATGAAGGCTTCATCTAGCGCATCAATATATGTAATAGAGGCCGGAGGGATATCCCAAAACCATTTCCTAACTTCCCCATAGAGTCTTTGTACAAACAACCTCATCCAAACATATGAAAAGTCAATGTTGAAGTTGTATGCAAAGTTGTAGAACACTACTATATGTTCCTTAGTTGTGACATCCCCTTCCCCATTATATATTGGTAAATATTTCATGTAATATGTGGCTAGGAGTGCATGTAATTCCACAAGAAAAACTAGGGGTGCATATTTGACAACAATTATGGCATACATCATGTTAACAAACTTTGTTTGGGAAATAGGGATCTAAAGATTGATTGGAGATACAAGGGTGGATGATGGAATGCATGATGAAGTAGAGGCAGGAGTTGAAGGTCTCTGAGGTTTCTTGGAATTGTGATTCTCAGGGATAACAAACTCAAGTTGTTTGTGATAATGAAGAAAAGTGGACTCTTTGGGTGCAACTTTACTCTCGAGGGATGAGGTATATCTCTGAGCTAAGGTGGATTTTCTTATTTTTCTACCTAGATCAAAGACTATTGTGTCCTTATCGGCATTGGGATGAGCCTTAGTTTCTTTGATGTGCTCAGATTTAGATCTCTTGAGCCTTTTCTGGGAGCCAAAATTTATTTTGTGACGTTTACTCAGTGGATTTTCCAGGTGAAATATGGCAGTCTAAATGTGTCTGATATTTTTTCACCATCATAGGTCATATATGATCGTTTTCATTCTCCTAGGGAAATATATTTCGTTACTTTGTTCCCTGAAAATGGAGCCAGAAGATGTTGGTCCTAAAGTCTACACCTGACTGCTGAAGGGAAAATCTAGGCCACCTCAAGTTTTGGAATGGTTGGTTTTTTGGTTATTTTATTTTGTTGGTCAGTTGGAGGGTTGGTTCAATAAGACAGTAGCATGGTTAGGTTGGAAAAATGATATAGATAAGAGTTCACCTTGGCTGGTGGCACATAAATGATAGACAAGTGAGATAATAGAGGTAAAAACAAAGGGAAACAACAAACCACTCAATGAATAATCTGTTGCAAGAAGTCTAAAACTTAAAATATCATTTCAAGACATTAAACATGTATCAAAAACATAATTACTCCCAAAGGTTACAATGGAAACAAATCTACACCAAAGAATTTTGTGTTTCACGGGTTGCATATTAGTAAAGAAAAGTTATATAATAGATGAAGGAAATTAAATGTACTTCACACAAATCAAAAACTACATTCAAGATAAGATAAAACACATGTAGATTTGGACAAAAACATTGTCATCAAGAGTATATTCACTAGATAGAGATCTTTAATCCATGCATAGAACAAGTTCAACCAGCTTGATGTATTGAGCTTCTTTTCCCAAAAACCGAATCCTCAAAACATACAAAATATGCATATTTATCAAAGTTGTAGAGGTTCTTGTTCATCTAGAACTGAGGCTTAACTCTACACTATCAGTTAAAGAACAACTTATTGAACTAACTAAATATTTCTAGAGCATAGTAATGTATACTTCGAGCTTGAATTAATAAAAAAGGAGTGGTTCATATCACACATAAATGACCACTTATTATGCCTTAATCTAAAATGTCTTGAACTTAAACAACTAAAAACTGCTACTAGCAATAAACTAGACTAATGCATATGTTGGAGTAAACAAAACTATGTATCGAGAACTAGTGTCCATGTGCATTGTTGGAAGCCACTGGGAGATAACTAGGTGTGTTGTTAGATTCTTCAATAACTCCTTCAAATTATCTCCTTTATAAATCAACAAGTCTTTTGGTGCTTCTTCTTGAGTCTTTGATATTTCTTCTGCAGTATGGAGTGCCATTTCTCCAATTCCTGATTATGGTGTTAAAAGGTCTGGACTTGCAGCTTTAGTTCTTATAACTATTGACTGTCATTGGGATTATTTGTCTCTACCGTAACCAACCTTTTATTCTTGTCTTTCTCTGTGATGGACACATTGTGGTCTACTAGTTTTATGCTTCCCCTCGTCCTCATGTCATACTCACGAACTACCTTAGGTTCCTTTGAATTTGAGCTTCTACTGGATGAGTAATCTGATGTTGTATACTAGTTGGATTAGAAATTCATTTGAGACCTACGAATCTATAGCTCACTTGTAACATGGCCTTTTCTTTGCTTGGCCTCATTTAAATCATAATTTAATGCAGTCAATTAATGAGGATAAGCCACTTCGACAATTCAACATTTGGGAGCTTTTGAATGAAGAGTATAAATATCCCCCTAATGAACAAACTCGCAAAGTCATTAACCAATTTTTATCGATAATCAAATTCTCCATAGATTAAAACACTTTAATCATTTAATACTTTGGGAATTCGGGGTCTCTATCTCTTTGGGGCTTCGGGCTTCAGGAAACTATGTTTTCTCTGAATTTAAATCTCCCAAAATGAAAATCTCCTAGATTGACATGGCAGCCTCTTTGAAAATTCGACATTAAGGGATTTTTAGGATTGAAAAGATAACAAGCTTGGATGCTCGAACGTCGAAGTCCCATAGTAAAACTTCATATTCCTTTGTGGTTAAAACCTCTTGCGATTTTGAAACTCTGAATGCACAAGAGTTGTGGATCTTAATTGATTGTCAGATATCGACTGTCAACAGTTTTAATCTATTTGTTTCCCACGACGTAAGCATGAAATCTATTTCTCTGGCTTGATGCGTCTTTCTTTTTGGATGTTTCATGTGCATATAAAGGACTTGATTGACTTGCTACATGATCAATTGATGGTAAACATGATGACATATGTTTCAAACTCAAACCAAAACATATAATCATATTTAGAGAAAGCAATACAATGATGCAAAGCAAGTAAATACTAGTAGGGTCCATTGACACTGAGTCAGTAAATCATGGAGAATAAACTTAGCAAACACAAAACACAAATCCTACTTGATGGATGTATAGGGTAAAGGAAGGAAAAGGTAGGAATGAAGACCTAGGTTACAACATTGGATCCAACAGGGGATAACACTTCCCTGTGAGGTTCTAAGAACAATATATCAGGTGCCTTAACTCTCAAAACCCCTCTCCCACTTCTCATGACCTACCTATGTATTTGTCAATCATCCATGCATATCTGTCACTGTCTCTCAGCCATGCATCTCTGAAATTTAACACTAAAGCTAACCCCAGTGACTTTGTTGGGCTATGGACTTTTTATTCACACACAAAATAACTAATCAAATGAAAACAAAAAAGGAAATAAACTATGGTATAAGAGGGACCTTCCCTCAGTCTTTCAAGAAAAATAGTGTTTCAGGAAGCGCCCATTTACTAGGCCTCCAAAAATATCAGTATCATCTAGATTGTGTAAAACAAATGTATTATTGTCCAGAACCGTAATCACCTTAAAAATACCAAACCAAAGGTTATCGAACATACCATGCTTAGACTTCTTATCCATTATGGAATCCCACCTCAAGACTAGGTCAACTTCTTGAAATATTTCCTTCTTGGTTTTCTTGTCAAAACCTTATTTGATCTTGCTCTGGTATGCCTCATTTATCTGATTCAGTGCTTCTCTCTTTTTTTGAACCTCTATAATCTGAAATACTATCCTTTGGATGTAATTAGGCTCTTCAATTTCTTCCTGTAGGAATTTTAGAACTAGTAGACCAAATTGAGTAGGGAAGACAACATCTATCCCATAGACTAGATGAAATGGTGAGGTTCCCAAGGATCTCTTGGTGTTGATCCTATCATCCCACAAGGCATAGTTAAGTTTATAGTCCCACGATTTCTTTTTTTCAGTCAACAATTTCTTGATGATTATACTAAGAGTCTTGTTTGATGACTCGTCCCACCCATTCCCTTGAGTATAATAGGGCATGAAATGTTTCAAGGCAATGTTATGACTGACACATAATTCAATCATGGATTTGGACTTGAACGCATGGGATTTGTATTTTATAAGATTTCTAGGGAAGTTGAACCTGGCAAAGATATTGGTTTCAAAAAAATTCATAATCACCTTGTTAGTAGCATTCCTGGTGGGCACAGCCTCGATCCATTTGGTAAAGTAGTCAGTGGTAGTGAGAATCCACTTGTGTTTCCCACTCGAGGGTGGATTTATCTCACCTATGAAATCTAGTCCCCACTGCTGAAAGGGGTCGCTGGTAGTAATAGGCTTCACAGGCAGTGAAAGTAATTTTTGTTTGCCTCCAAAATTTTGACATTCATTACATTCCCTTATTGTGGTGAATACATCATAGAAAATGATGGGATAGTAGTACCATTCCCTTAGTATCTTAAGGGTTGTAGATTTCCAATGTTGGTGTCCTCCACAAGCTCCCCTATGCATATGTGTTATGAATTTTTTAGCTTCATTTTCATCAAGACATTTTAATAGGATGCCAGTAGGATCCGTCCAATACAGGTTCTTATTTAAAATGAAGAATTTGATATTCTTTAATTTGAAAGACCTGGCCCTTGTATTTTTCAAATCTGGTGGACATTCTAGGTTCTACATAAAGTAAATAACATCCATGTACCAAGGTGAAGAGGAATAATTTTTAGATACTTGCATGTTTTCTTGTCCAGACTGTGTCGTGGGTGCATCAGATTGGGTGAAGGTCTGATGCAATTCCAATACATTATAGTTTGATTATGAGAATAATTTGGTAAGTCTCTGCCCCTTAATCAGCTTGGTGGGATTTATGTATAGGTCATACTCCAACAATTTGACAATCCATTTACCTCTCTTACCTTCACTGTCTAGCTAGACCAAAATCTCTTTGACACTACAACTAGGAACATAGGATGTTATGCTAGACTGTTACACATACACCCTGAAGGCCTTCAATGATTTGACCAATGCATAGGCCTTCTTTTATAATATTTCATACTTCAAATCAACATCTCGGAGGGATTTACTGAAAAAGGATATGGTTTGTTCATGCCCTTCTTCATTTTTTTACAACAACACAACAACAATGGTTTCCTCAGAAGTGAAACAGAAGATAAACAATTATTTGGTATAGTCTGGGCTGACCAATACAAGGGATTCAACCAAATCTTCTTTGATCCTTTGGAATGTTGATTTTCCCTCCACTGACTACTTAATAACAACATATTTATTCAACATGTTGGTGATAGACCTTATGATTTCAACAAAGTTTGGCACAAAGCGCCCTAAAAAAATAATTCTTCCTATAAAATACTGAATAGACTTCTTATTTCAGGGGATTTCAATTTCCTAAATGGCCTCCAGTGTCTTAGGGTCTATTTTTATACCTCCTGTTGATATGATGTGACCTAGGAGTTTTCCTTATGGCATATAAAAGTGGGACTTCCTGGGATTCAAATAAATCCCATACCTTCTGCATTTTCAGAAAATATGCTCAATGTGTTGTAAATGCTCATCATTTGATTTGGAGAAAATAGCGATGCCATCCAAATATATAACCATAAATTTGTCTTTCTCCCCTGGGAATACCACATCCATATCCCTCTAAAAGGTGGCCCCTGTGTTCATCAACCCAAAGAGCATTTTTTTGTACATAAATGTCCCCCATGGGGTGGTGAATGTTGTTTTTTCCTTGTCTTCTTCGCACACCACTGTCTGGTTATAACCAAAGTATCCATACAATAAGGAAATCATGTGGGCACCTACTACCCTTTCAAAAATATGGTCCATCTTGGGTAGGGGGTAGTTTTCCTTTAGAGAATACTTGTTGAGATTTTGAAAATCAACACATGAGTGTATTTCCCCTTTCTTTTTCCTGACATGTACCAAGTTGGACACCCAATCTGAGTACCTCAAGGGAACAATGATATTGGAATAAAGAATTCATTTCATCTCTTTCTCAATTATGGACATCATCATTGGGTTAAATTGCCTAATCTTTTGTCTGAATGGATTAGAACCAACCTTGAGAGGGATATTGTGTTGGATGATCTAAGTGTCAAATGTCTTCAAATCTTCATACAACCATGCAAAAATATCAGCAAAATTTGTCATGAGGCTGACATACCTTTATTTTTGTTCTGTAGGTAGTTCCTTGGATAGTTTGACTATTTTGGGATTTTTAGCAGTCCCAATGTTGCAATCCATCACTTCCTCTTCTTGATTTTTTATGGCAGCTTCTCTAGAGACATCATAATTGTCAAATAACATTTACAGTGGCACTATACCCCTATGGATATGATTCGTTTTAAGCTCCACAATGTTGTGGCCAGCCACTTTGTTCAGCAGATGAGATGTTTTTTGATAAGATGATTCATCATCTTCGCCCTCTTGATCTATTGAGATACTAAATAATTCTTCAATGTTCTGTAGAAATCTTTGGAGCTCCAAATCATCACTAAAGAATTTACAGTGCTTGATGTTGTCCGTTATGGTTGTCCTATGTATGAATTCCATCTGATACTTGATATTTGGACCAATGGGAGGTCTAAAGGTACTCACAATCAATGACAAAGAATATTCCTTCTGATTTTCCTCTCTAGGAATGATGGATATGTTAAATGCCAGAAAGAAGTTGCCATTCAGGTCCCACACCAAGTTCTAGTATTCCTTGATCCTTGGTTGCTTAGCTTGATATATTTTTTTTACTTGATTGATGATTAACTCAGAATCACAAAAAACTTCCAAATTGTCAATGGCCATGTCTTTGGAAGCCCTTAATCCGAGCACCAAAGCTTCATACTCAACTATATTGTTAGTAGTCTCGAATTCCAACTTATAAGAACGCATTATAACATGTTGTACAGAGGCAATGACAACTATACCATCCCCAACACCTTATTTTGATGAAGAGCCATCAAAACACATTATCCACACTTTGTTATGTTGATCTGTTAGTGACTTATTTTTTCATTTGCTGACAGTAATTTATGGTTCCTCATTACTTAAATGAAAAAAAAGATGACCTGATCTCATCCTCAACAACATAAAATGGATGATTGCTTGGATTATGATGGTCATTGACGAAATATGCCAACTTGACTTCCATGTATATCCTCATGTGTTCTCCCCTGAAAGCAAGAATGGTACTATACTGAGGTCCATTTGTAATGATCCCCCAACCTTATTGGGCCACATCTTGGACAAAAGCATACCAAACTTGGGGGGAATGTCAGCCAAAACGATGCCCATCACTACACTCTTCATGGGTAACTGTGCCAAATAAACCACCATATCTTTTATTAATCCCAAACATTTGACTTTTTTGGAGTCAAAGGAGTAAATGTCTTGGTAGGTCTTGGTGATCTCCAGACCTAGTTCCTCCATAAAAACTTTATGCATGACAATGTGTGAGGCACATGAGTTCATGAGACAATTATGTAGGATCTTGTCATGGACATTTAAATATATGTAGAATGGTGGAGAGGCATTAGATCCATCCTCAATGTGTGGGCCCACCGTAATGGTTGGGTTTTCATCCTGTGGACTAATTACATCAGAAGTTATTGTTGGAAACATGCCAACGAATTTCCTCATGCGGTCACATGCACATGCATGCAGCTATGTTAATGTGCATGCATGCAATCTATTTATGAATTGTTCGTGTAACTATGTGATCTATTCATGATTATTCTTTGTAACTAAGTGATAGATGTTATATATACGATCATACCCATATAGGTGTGAGTGCAATGAGTAGTGAGTGTGTGAGAGAAAGATGCAATAGTGAGGTTTTATGTGTATGAGAGGAGAGTATGGTTATATTCTTGGGTTGGATATTGTAATTCTCCCTTGAATAAAATAATATCGATTATCATTTCCATGGTTGTTTCCCTCATTGGGTTTCCACATAAATCATTGTGTCAATTATGAGTTTGTTGTTCTTGGTTTAATGCGTGTTTGATCTTGCTTTCTTAGGCTCTTGTTTATGCCCTATTTTTCTTTTGCTTCCTAACAAGTGGTATCAGAGTGGGACAACCGATCACATAATTGAATGATCAGAGAAAAAATGAGAAAGAGAACAGTTGAGTCGATCGTTTGATCAAGGTTAAGCATACCGTAAGGAAAAGGTGAGTATGTTGTAGGGAGACGTGTTGGAGAGGAGAAATAGTCCCTCTCAACATTACACTCCCCATGCTTTTGGAGATCATAACATTTGTGGTCTTGCATCATTTCATTAGTACTTGTGCTTTTGGAGATCATAGAATTCATGGCCTTGCATCATCGCATCACATATCAAGCGTGATGAGTGATAGTTCTTTGGGTATTCAACATACTGGTGGAGAGATAACCTTGGAAAGGTGATTTTTTGGAAAGTGAACATGGTATTAAAATCGTGGAATGATATGATGGTATGAAATTAAAACCATTTTTTGTTTTATTATGCATGGAGAATCTCCTTTATTAAATGAGTGGAGGATTCTTAAGTGGATATCTTTATACGAAGAGGGGATGTTTATTTGTTTAAAAAGGTGAATGTCCTAAAAGGTTTTAAGATATATTTTAAATCTTTTATTTTTTGGCATTAAACCTTTTTGGGTTCAACTTCTTTGGTCCCACTTTGAAATATAAGTTTATTCCTCTATATTAAAAAGGATTAGTTTTATAAGAAGTGGTTTTGGAGTTTTCTGCTAATGGTGAAAGTGTAGAGTTCTAAGTTTGAGGTGGAGAAATTCAGCAGTAAGAATAGCTTTGTGCTATGGAAGCTTAATATGTGGGATCTACTTGTGCGACAAGGATTGCAAAAGGCATTGGCTGAAAAGACAAAGAAACCGACAAGCATGACAGACGAGGACTGGCGGGATATGGATGCAAGAGCCCTCAATACTATTCGTTTGTTTCTGGCAGATGAGGTGTTGTTTAACATCACTAAAGAGAAGACAATAGCAGGTTTGTGGACCAAACTAGAGAGTCTATATATGACAAAGAACTTGTCAAACATAATCTTCTTGAAGAGGCAGTTATATAGCTTGCAGATGAAAGAAGGTATGAAAATTGTTGATCACTTGAATGCTTCCAATACTTTGATTTTTCAATTAACTAGTATGGAAGTAAAATTAGAAGATGAGGACAAGGCAGTTACGCTACTATGCTCATTTCATGAGTCTTGGGATCATCTGGTCACAACTGTGTGGTTTAACACAACATATGCCATTGATTATGACATTGTTCTAGGAGCTATGTTGTCTGAGGAAATGAGGAGAAGATCCAATAAATAAACCTCAATAGAAAAAGAAATGGTGGTCAGAGCTCGATCTAGAGAAGGAGGGAAAGATCAGAAAGGTACATCCAGGTCTAAATCAAAAGGCAGTAAGGGTAAGGAAAAATGTTGGTTATGTGGCAAATATGGGCATCTCAAGAAGGATTTTTGGAAAAGACAACAAGCATCCAAAGAGGACTCCACAAAATAAGCAAATTCATCTGTAGGTATGGTTGATGAAGTTTTTTCTGTCTGTTGTGTCTCGCCACCTGTGTTCACATAGAAGGTGCAAGGTAGTGATAGTTGAGTCACCGTGAAATAATAAAAAAAAATGTATTTACTCTGGAGTTGTATAAATTATTGATTGCATGTAAATGGGCATATGTCTGTAAGACCTGGATAAGAATGCGTACCCCTATTTTATCAGGTCACCTATGAAAAGTCTAGACATAGATTTAGGTAGATTGAATATGTGGGGGGGGCATGGATGTTGAGTTAGCCTTAACTCAGTGAAAGAGTTAAATGAGTTAAATATGTTTTTAGGTCAAAGAAGGTGGTTTTTCGGGTCCATGTGTTTTGGGTATCCCTTGGTATTGTGTCCATGGATTTGCATGTAATGAATCTTATAAAAGTCTTGGTGAACTCCATTATAAATGGGCCTGGAGGTAAGCAGTGAAGGATTATTTGGTCAGTTTGGCCAGATTTGGTCAAATTTGTTCGAATGCAAAGTTCGATGTGGAGCAGTGTCTCTAGTTTAGAAAGGTGGGTCTATAGAAAGGTTGATGTGTTGGAAGGTCAATCAAGTGTTTGAGAATATATGATGAAGGTAAGTTCATATCCATGGAGCTTTGAAAGTTTTGCAAGGAAGTTGGGATCGAATAGGCATGTTCAGTAATGCCAAGTTGTAGCAATAGTTGTGGACAGAAGCGGTTGTGCTATCTGGTAACTCGGTCACCATTGATTGCAAAAGATAGGAAGATTCAGGAAGAGGTATGAACAGTTCATCTGTTAATTACTCAAATGTGAAATTATTCGGTTGTGATGCTTATGGTTTTTTATCATCTTTCTAAGTAGGACCCAGATCAAACGGGTAGATCTTTGATATGGTGATGATGTTAAGGGGTGTAGACTATGGGATCCTACTACCCACAGAATCATCATGGAAAGAGATGCAATATTTGATGTATCTCCTTTTATAAAATCAAACATAGTAAAATATGAAAGGTTCGAAGCATGGTCGGTAGTAGAAAGGTATTTGGAAGGTATTGATTTCCATGAAAGTTTCTCACCAGTTGTTAAAATCTTGTTTCTATTCATGTTGTGTTAGAATTGGTTGTGATAGTACAACTAGATGTTAAAATTGTTTTACATTGAGTTTTTTGGATAAGGGGATGTATATGGAACAACTAGAACGGTTAGTTCATAATCACAAAAGAAGATTTGTTTGCAAACTCAAAAATCATTGTATGGACTGAAGCATGCTAGGTAAATGGTACAAGATGTTTGATTCCTTCATGGTGAGCCAAATTTTACAAGAAATGAGTATAACCATTGTGTTTATGGTATATTCATTATCTTGATGTTATATGTTATTATTTTTTCAAGCACAAGCATGGTTGAGGTCAACAGGTTGGCTTAGTTGGTTAGGATGTTTGTTATGAAGGATCTGGGAGTAGCAAAATAAATATTGGGCATGGAAATACACAGAGACAGGAAATATGGTAAGCTTGGTTATCACAACAGAACTATATGGTGAAGATACTCAAGAAATTTTGTATGAATAAAGTGAAACTGGTAAAATCCTTTTGGCTTTCCATTGTAAGTTCTCTTCAGGTTTAGGTCCTAATTCATGAATAACAAAATGGTTATATGTCTCGAGTATTATATTCTAGTAGGAAGTTTGATGATTGTGATGGGTAAATGGTCATCATTTCACATGCAGTTGGTGTTTTCAATAGACACATGGAAAAACCAGTTCAAGAGAATGGAAATGGGTGCTTCAAACACAAAAGCACAAGTATCACCTATAGTGGTTGCAGTGATTTCGTTTGCAGTTATGATTCATGAGATTTGAAAAAGTGCATCGGTCTATTAAACAGGTTACTGATGGAGACAGAATGGTCCATGCTGGAGTAAATTGAGCAGGCATGTCCGTGTAACGGAATTGTCAGAGAAGTTGCAAAGTTGTGATGGTGTTTGGATTCTCTTGACTTACAGAAAAGGTAATAAATTAATTACATGCGGTCACATGCACATGCATGCAGCTATGTTAATGCACATGCATGCGATCTATTTATGAATTGTTCATGTAACTATGTGATCTATTGATGATCAGTCTATGTAACTGACTGATAGATGTTATATATACGCACATACCCATAGAGGTGTGAGTGAAATGTGTAGTGAGTGTGTGAGAGAAAGACATAATACTGATGTGTTGTGTGTATGAGAGGAGAGGACGGTTGCATGCCTAGGTTGGGTATTGTAATTCTCCCTTGAATAAAAGAATATTGATTATCATTGCCGTGTTTTTTTTCCCTCATTGGTGTTGGTCACTATAATTGCTTAATTAATTTCAAACAACCAAGTGAAACATAAATTATCAACCCAGGGAAGTCTTTTGTTTCAAAGATAGCCACACACTATATATGCTCAATTCCAAAAGCACTTAGTGTTGTAGTAAAGA